>BQKN01057853.1:87890-103775 GCA_022839385.1 Asparagus kiusianus | reverse complement strand
CCCCCCCTTCTCTTTTGTGCACACATGCACAGTCTTGAGTGCCTATAAATAGGCGGGGTGGTTGTTCATTTGAAAGGACTTTTTTCTGAACTTCTGAAGAGCCGAAACTCTGCCGGATTGTCACCTCAACTCGGATTTGTGAAGGCTTGGAGACTTGGACCCTTGGATTCAGTTCTTGGCGAGCACCCGCAACAAACAAGGCAGGAGTTCGAAGAGACTAATCCTTAGATCTACGTTGTTCTACTCCGGATCTAAGCTTGGTTCTTAGATCCCGAGATTCGAGCGATCGTTTTCTTGGTGAAACGATCCCTCCCGGCTATTATCTCCTTGGTGGGATAATACCCGTTATACCGCGTAGATCTGTTTGGATCGAGATTGCACGGTGGTCCACGGTAATCAACCCCGGCACAAGCAAACAACCCACAAAGCGAGTGACCGTATAACAGGAGCTCGCGATCTGTTCGTTAAATAAGGAAAGTTGTAATTTTTCGTTATTTGTTTTGAATTTCATTGTAACCGGCTCTTATAAAAAGACCGGATCTTTGTAAAACGCAAAAAGTTGTTAACATTGAGTGTAATGAGTTCGTCAATGAAGAAGAATTTGGTTTTTCCCGCGAACAATACGGAACTGTCGTGAACATATTGGACTGAGAACTATAACGTATAGAACTGTTGTGGACGTAATAGACTGTGGACAATAACGTATGACCATTCATATTGTAATACATATATTGTGATGACATGTATGGATTTATTTGACAAAATAATCATTTTAAAATAATTATAATAAATTATTTTGGTAAAAAATCATTTTAGAGTAATTATAATAAATAATAGAATTTGTTTGACAAAAGAATTATTTTAGAATAATTATAATTTAAAAGAATTTATTTTAGAATAAGTATCAATTTAGAATAATTTCAGAAATTTAAGAAAGTTTTATAAAAGAAATTATTTAGAAAATTTATAAATATTTTTTTTAAAAAAAAGATTTATTTTATAAAAGGAATTATTTTAGAACATTTATAAATAATTTTTAAGGATTTATTTTAGAAAAAGGAATAATTATGAATTTATCATGATTTATGTTTCTTAATTTTAATTATGTGATATGTTATGATCTTGCTGTATATGATTAATTGTGTTTATTATTCTTTGTTATGCTTGAGAACTGTTAGAAATTCATGACTAGTGTGGCCTGAGGTGTCCTGTTTAAGACTTAGAAACCTGTGTGTATGTTGACTTAGAAAGCGAGAAGAGTTGGGATGGGGAAGTTAATGTTCATGTGATTGGATAAGACTGTTGATGTATCTTCCAGACTAGAACCAGTGAACCATTTCGCACTGGGGTTGGTATGTTGAGTCACAGTGGATCGGTGTCGCCACTGGGGGCTGATTGGTTGGGTCAAAGTAGATCGGTGTCGCTACTTTGGTTCATGAATTTATTTGATTGGATGCACGTGGGGGATATGCGAACAGTCAGTTATCTGATGATATGAGCGTTGACTCTGTGTGAGATGTGAACCAGTGACCTGTTTTAGGATGGCTAGTTACATGACTTGTTACCAGTGGATCGGTGTCGCCACTGGAGTTGGTTTGTTGGATCAAGGTGAATCGGTGTCGTCACTTTGGTTAAGATTTATGGATTCTTGTGAGATGTAGGCCAGTTGTGTTTCTTTTCATACATAGATCGGGATTAATATTTAATTATCTATAATTTGAGACATATGGTATATACATGAGGGTTTCCTTGTTTGGATTATTTCGCTCGACGTACTACGTCTCTTGTTGTAGATTTTTAAGTATTAATTCCATCTAGTGTATAACTCTGTGCTTGGATGATTATTCTGATCGCTAGCTGTATGATCAACTTGTTACTTGGTTGATTTCCTGGGATTTATTATGATTATTCTATTCTAGTAGTAAATTATATTTAGATTATTAGTATTTCAGTTGCATGTTTCCATTGTTATTACCATCATTTTCATTGGTCGCACGACCGTTCTATTCTTCCTTTTGGGATATTGCCGTGCACCGTGCGCCATGCACCTGACGTACACATGTTTTCTCTGGTGTACGTCAGACTTAGATGAAGAACAAATTCAGTTGGGAGATCGCCAGGAGCCAGAGGATTCTCAGCAGGAGTGCCTTGCAGACGTAGCAGAAGAAGAAGCCGAAGCTTAGTCATTCCTTTCAGTTTGTTTTGTAGCACTTTCATTTCCCTTCATTCAGTATATATTTATATTCTCCGGTATTTTATTCAGATAGTTTTGTATAAGGGCATGTTGACCCGAATATCATGTCTGGATGATCATTTCAATTGTGATATGTATCTTTTTGTTCTAAGTTGTTTATTATATTCTCATTACTGTGATCGGGGACCTGTGCCTTCGTTTGTATTTTCCAGACGCTTAGCGTATTGGATTGAGAAGACGGGGTCTAGCACTTATCTCTTCTCAGTGTAATACGTCGCGGGCTTGCTCGCGTCCCGATTCCCTGGTATTTTGGGAAGCGGGGCGTGACAGAATTAATCCCCCCGGCTATTATTTCCTTGGCGAAATAATACCCGTTGTACTACGTAGATCCGACCGGATCTAGATCTCGCGGTGGTCAATGGATAAACCCCCGGCGCAGGCAAACAACCCACGCAAGCGAGCGACCGCAAAACAGGAGCTCGTGATTTGTTCGACACAAAAGGAGAAAAGTTGTAATCTTTTTTCATTTCTTTGTTTTGATTTTTCATTGTAACCGGATCTTATAAAAAGACCGGATCTTTATAATCGATAAACTATTACAAGAGTGTGCAATGGAATCAATGAAGAAAGACACGATTTTTCCCGCGAACAATCTGGCGACCACAGTGGGAGCCACCGATCTCGCTGCCGAGATCGTTGCGTCGCAGCCGTGGATCCCGATCCCGGTCGTGGAGGAGGTTGAATACGAGTTCGACCAGCAGAAGTTCGAGGAGTACTTGTCGTCCTCGTCCGGATCTACCTCCCCTCGTAAGTTCAACAAGTCCAAGAAGTTCTCCTCCAGGAGAAAAACTCGTTGGTATGAAGACGTTGAAAATACCAACGAAGATCTTGCCCCGTTGGATGCCAAAGTCACATCGGGTGAGATCCCTCCAATTCCCAACCAGGTCGGATCTGCTCTGGCCAACCCTGCCGCCGCAGAGGGCGTGGTGACTCTCTCGAAGAGAGCCCACCAAAGGCAACGTCAACGCCTTGCGAAGCAATTCGCAAAGGCTATGGAGTCAGTTGACGGGATCCGCTACAACGCGGATCTGAAGAACAAGAGAGGCAAACAGCCTCAACAACCGATGAATGGCAGCTCCTCCAAGCCGCCAACGAACGAATGGATCCGTGTCAAACGGAATCGTTCGACACTTGAGGAGCGCATTAGCAAGCGCCGCGCAATGTCAACGCAGGCACGGGCTCAAGTCCAAGAGGCCCGTAGGAAGCTGCAGAAGGAAGTGGCAAAGAAGCCGCCACCAACCCGCAAAGTTTGGAGGCCCAAGTCCGAAGTGGCGATTCAGGCCAAAGAGCAACCTTTGCAGCCTTCGAAGCAGGTTCAACCTTCGGCAAACCAAACGAAGTTGCCGACAATTCCCATGGCTACTCCGGGAAGTCACGCAGAATCATCCCGGAGAAAGGAGTCAGTTTTGGAGCGCCTCGGCCCACTTCCCGATGGACGATGCAAAGCTTCAGTTCAGGAACGTTTGGGTCCAATGAAGAAGTCCCGAGCGATTCAACATGCTGGGGGTCGCCGCAACCCTCAGCATGACAAAGAAATCATGGCACCCAGGCGCACCACTTTGCGCATCGAAGTTCGGGAGCCCGTTGAGAATTCACGCTCACAAAGGCGCGTTTCAAGGCGCGTGACTCTCGAAAGCCCAAAGAAGGCAATTCGCCCTCAGAAGGAAACGTTGTTGTCCGATGACGATGATGTTATACCTGGGAAATCGTGCCAACACACGATAGGTTGCTCCGACTTTCAAACGGACGAGCTGTACTATCGTGCTGGGGGTACGAATAAAACCAGAAAAAGGAGTCTTCGAAAAACAGAGACTCAATGTTCCTGTTCCAAACTCATTCGGACGGTATTGTCTGAGTGTAACTGCATCAAGACGGGCCCCGAAAGAGTTTCGGTTTTTGAAAGGCTCAGCACTGAAATACCAAAGCCAAGGTTTAGGCGTTTCCGACGAAGAAGAACGGCGGTTGAAGATGGAGAATTTCCGAGGGTCACCGCTAACATGACCAGCAAAAGGACATTGGCACGGGATGATCTCGAGTCGATTCTGAAAGCATCCCGACGTCTAACCCGTCTGCAGTCTAGAGCTATCGCACGAGGAACTTACGATAGGGTTCGGACAAGACTACCTTCAGAAGGTGAAGAGTCGGATGCCTGCTCTGCGGTCGCATCAGATAATACAGTGTCCAGTGAGGGGGAACCCCGTGAGTCGCTGATGATAAGCGCAGAACAAGTGGCCAAGATGCTCGAAGAAGCCATGGCCAAACAACAGGAGAGCTTCAGGCTCGAGACGCAGATGGCCATGCAGACCATGAAAGAGATGCATGACCAACAAATCCAGGCATTGAGGAACCAACAAGGCGAACCAAGTCGTCGTAGCCAGAACAATCTGGAAAATGAGGACACGGGTGCAAATGAAACTCATAATGCTAATAACCCTCCCATCAATGCAGGGGGTGGTAACGAGGATGCCAACGAAGATACAAGTGAAAACTTGAAGATCAAAAAACTCGTGAGCAAAATCAATACGTTGATTTCCGCTCAAGAGGTGAAGAAGACGGGCATTCCTTGTCCATACCCAAGAGAGTGGGAATCAATCCCCTATCCGGCGAAGTTTAGTCTAATCAACTTCACGTCGTTTGATGGGAAGGGTTCCCCCACTCAACATTTGATTTATTTCAAATCGCATTTGGGTGTTATATCTAGTAATGAGCCTCTGATGGTACGGTCCTTCGTTGGTACTCTTCGTGGAGCCGCCTTCGATTGGTATCACCGCCTCAAGCCAGGAAGCGTGAATAGCTGGGACGACATGGAGACAAAATTCCTCGCTAACTTCTTCGACGACGACACCGAGATATCCATCGGAACGTTGCTCGACGAGAAACAAAAGGACGGGGAATTGGTCGATACCTTCGTCAAGAGGTTCCGGAACAAATCAATAAACTGTCGGGACCCGATCACTGAGGAGTTCATTCTCCAGACTTGCCACAACAACCTCACATTGGACGTGTTGGAAGCAATGGGAACAGCACCGTCCAACACTTGGAAAGACTTGAAGGTGCGCGGTGAACAAGCCGAACGCTTCCTCCGAAGGAAGAAAGCCGAGAGGAGTCAATCAACATCTAATCCTCCAAATTCGAACTTCGCCTCCCGTGGTAAGGGCAAGACACCTGCAGCGGCTGTTGATGCTAATCAAACGTCGCAACAGCAGTCCCGGAGACAGCAGAAGACTTCGGATCGAGGCCTCAAAAAGAGTACTCCTTTAAAGACGAAGATGTTCCAGCCATCTTCGAATCACTCCTTAAAAATAACAAGATCAAGCTGCCACCGATCACGAATCAGGAGGAAGCTGACAATACTGCGGATCCGAAGTACTGCGCATATCACAGGAGGATCCTTCATCCAACCAAGGCGTGCTTTACACTAAAGAATAGTATCCAGACCTTGGTTGAAGCCGGCGTCATAACGCTGTAGTAAGCCAGTTGAGAACGGCATGACTCCGAAGAGTATATGAGTATAAACTGCTTCTCAATCCTCCGACCGGTATAAGAGGTTAAACTGCTCCCTGATACTCCAATAGGTGTATGAGTCTAAACTATTTCCTTCTTCCACTGGAAGTTCCTGGAGAGTGCCATGCGTGGTATTCTTAAGGATAACCCGATCGTGCAGCTGATACAATGATACACCTAGTTTTGCAAAGAAAGCTGGGGGTTGATAATTCATGTAACGGGAAGTTCTCAGAAGAATGTTAAATGTAATATTCTTAGGGATAACCCGGTCATGATGAATAAAGTGATAAACACTAAACTCCTAATTTCCGAACACTCTTTTGCTGAGATGAAATCCGATCACTTCATTGGATTAATTTTCCCTCACAAAACTCTCATTGGTGTTTGACGACTCATAGTCTCCACCACAGAATCCCCCACCGATCAAACTAATTGACGGCAGGACCACCAAAATTCTTTCCTGTTTAATCCATTCAAACTTCTGCCATGTTCGTGCACTCAACACTTTCATTGTTAGAGTCCGGATATAATGCTTAGAATTTTGATCTATCAATCATTGACGAATTGTCAAAGCCCCCTTTTTGTTAAGTCTTTATCACTTAACATCAGGAACCCCCTTTGAGTGATTTGTACGAATCAACATTCCTACAATGATTTGTACTCTCACTCTCACTTTCCACTTGGTCAAACCTTCCTACAGTTAGGACCAAAACCAAATTCCCCTCTCGATTCCTTCAATGAACGAGAGGCCCACAAATCGAGCGATCAAACCTTCTTACAGTTAGGATCGTTTTAAACCCCCCACTTGGTCAAACCTTCCTACAGTTAGGACCAAAACCAAAATCCCCTCTCGATTCCTTCAATGAACGAGAGGCCCACAAATCGAGCGATCAAACTTTCTTACAGTTAGGATCGTTTTAAACCCCCCACTTGGTCAAACCTTCCTATAGTTAGGACCAAAACCAAAATCCCCTCTCGATTCCTTCAATGAACGAGAGGCCCACAAATCGAGCGATCAAACCTTCTTACAGTTAGGATCGTTTTAAATACCCCACTTGGTCAAACCTTCCTACAGTTAGGACCATAACCAAAATCCCCTCTCGATTCCTCCAATGAACGAGAGGTCCGCTTTCAAATCGAGCGATCAAACCTTCTTACAGTTAGGATCGTTTTAAACACCCTACTTGGTCAAACCTTCCTACAGTTAGGATCACAACCAAAATCCCCTCTCGATTCCTCCAATGAACGAGAGGTCCGCTTTCAAATCGAGTGATCAAACCTTCCTACAGATAGGGTCATCTCAAACTCTCGCTTGGTCAAACCTTCCTACAGTTAGGACCAAAACCATGATTCACTCTCGATAAACGAGAAATTCATCTTTAGTTCTGTAATCAAACCTTCCGACAGTTAGGGTTATCCGAATCTTTTCGATTCTCGGAGTGGAGATCCCACTCTCCGTTTCACCTTTCCGAATTCTGGGGGTGGAGATCCCACCTCGAGTCTCCTCTCCAACTGGGAATAGAATATAAAATTCTTCCTTCCTTGTTCGGGGAATAGAATATAAAATTCTTCCCTCCCTACACCAATCCTTTTTCTAATAATTTAGGATTCATTCTAGGTATTTTATCCCGAAACCTAAGCAGGGATAAGTCTGCGCCTAACACTCGCTGCCGGTTTAGTCTTTCACCGATTGAAGAAGACACCAGAGTTTGATTCTGGGGTATTTTATCCCGAAACCTAAGTAGGGATAAGTCTGCGCCTAACCCACGCTGCCGGTTAGTCCTTAACCGTTAAAAAGAACACCCGTCCGTATATTCAACATTGTGGCAGGTTGTTATTAATAACACCAAAATTCATGCCTTACACGCATGGGGAATTTCATCCTGAATCCTAAGAAAGGATATGCCGACGCCTAACACGCGTCGTCGGTTTAGTCTTTCACCGATTGAAGAAGACACCAGAATCCGAGTCTGGGGTATTTTATCCTGAAACCTAAGTAAGGATAAGTCAGCGTCTAATACACGTTGCCGGGTAGCCTATTCCCGTAACAATGGCGAAGTCTACGTATTCGAAATCGTAGCACAAAGTCTAAGGGAGTTCATTCCTTTAGCACAACGTTACATGCGGAACGGATTTAGACAATCCACATGCTAGCCCAACTCAAACGGTAGTCGGTAAAGGCTAATCAAATCCGTTGAAGGCTGAGGGTTAGCCAAAAATCCTAAAGTCAACGCCTAACACGCGTCGCCGGGTAACCTATGTTCGCGTGGAAAATTGGGTTCTTCTTCATTGATGATTTCATTACAACTTTGATAACAACTTTATGCGTTTACAAAGATCCGGTCTTTGTATAAGAGCCGGTGACAATGAAAATCAAAATAAAGAAATAAAAATTACAATTTTCTCTGAACAAATCACGAGTTTCCTGTTTTACGGTCCCTCGCTTGCGTGGGTTGTTTGCCTGTGCCGGGGTTAATTACCGTGGACCACCGCGCAATCTCGATCCGAACAGATCTACGTGGTATAACGGGTATTATCCCACCAAGGAGATAATAGCCGGGAGGGATCGTTTCACCAAGGAAACGCTCGCTCAAATCTCGGGATCTAAGAACCAAGCTTAGATCCGGAGTAGAATGACGTAGATCTGGGAATCCAAGTCTTCAAGCCTTCACAATCCGAGTTGAGGTCGCAATCCGACAGAGTTTCGGCTCTTCAGAAGTTTCAGAAAAAGTCTTCTCAAATGAACAACCACCCCCCCTATTTATAGCCTCTCTTCACTGTGCATTCGTGCACAAGAGAGAAGGGGGGAGTCGGGCCACCTCAGGGTGGCTCGGCTCATGCCGAGCCACCCTGGGGTGGCTCGGCCACCGAGCCACCCTGGGGTGGCTCGGCTTGGGCCGAGCCACCCCGGGTTGGCTCGGTTTAGGCCGAGTCCCCGGGTGTGTTCCGTTTTGTCGTTTTCCGGTGTTTTCCGTCTTTCGATTCTTCGTTTGATTTGTCCGGACTTTGATTTGATAGCCCAGGTCTTTATTTGGCAGTATTCCCACCTCGGTGTTTGAGTTCAAGTCCGTTTTGTTGTTGGACGACTCGTTAACTTTCCGAACCGTTGGTTTGGTTCCACACGCGAACGTATTCCGTTGCTTGCGTGCCTCATCGCCTCGTCGCTCGAACGTCCGTTGATTTGTCGAATCATCGTGCCGAGCCATGTTAGGGGACTTATAGGCAATTTTATACGCCTACAGATACCCCCTCCAAAGTGTTCCAGCCTCATTCTTTTATAGAAGAGTCTGGAATACTTTGGATATGATTGCCCCTACCCTTTGTCGGTGTAACGGGACCTGGAACAACTTTTGTTCTGTATTCCTTCACTCCTTCAGGCTATTCGGTGCTTCGTCGAATGCTTGTAAGGATTCCGGTGCTGCATTTATTGTCTGACCGTCGTCGGAATTTGAACTTGAAGTCGATTCCTGATTTTCCAATCTTTAGCTCGTGTTTGTTGGTTCGACATACAACTAACCCTCGATTGTTGAGTCTTCATTTGCAACGCGTTGTCCGGCGTCGTGTTATTGAGTTATCCTTAAGAATATTTTTAGAAAATATTCTCCAGGAACTTCTCAATAAAAATAGGGAATAGTTTATACTCGTATACCTTATTGGAGTATTTCCGTGCTCAAAATAAGCTGAACCGGCTTGAAAATGAACCAAAAAGGCAGTAATTTGGCTCAAAAGATTTCTTCCGTTCCTTCCGAATGTGTGGGAGAGACAGGAATAAACCAAGGATAGGACCCTCAGTTGATTTGAAGTCGTTTCGATGCTTGATTCAACCCCATTTGGACTGATTTGGACTGGTCCGGTTCGGTTCAACTTGGTCCGGTCCGGTTCAACTTGGTTCACCTTATAAATAGGGGTCCATTTTCTTTCTTTTTCTCTTTTTTTTTTCTTCTCCTCTCCAGGGCCGGCCCCCCTTTGATCTCTTTCTTGACTTTTCTCTTCTCTCGAGCATTCGTTCTCCCTCAAACCTCGATAGTTGTCCTAGATCTAGGGTTCCTTTGGATCTTGGCCTGAAAAAATCACTCAAAAATTCCATCTTTAGAATTTCTTTCAGGTCCCTCGAGCGCGAGGTGAAAGTTTCCTAAAAGACCTCATCTTCATTGGATCTCGAGCCTTTCTTCAGGTAAATCCTCCACCATTTCGATCTTTTTCATGCTCAATTTAATTTATGTACTTGTGGGATCGTATGTGGGGGTTAAAACTATGATATGGCGCCTCGAGTTAATCTTTCAGGGGGGTAGATCTGATAAAAAAGTGATTTTTTTCTTTTCTAGATCTGACCTCTTTTAATTTATTCTGCAGCTTGTCATGTCGCGTTCTTCGAGAGGTCGTTCCCCTGCTATGTTGGCCGATGGAACGCCTCCCTCCTATGCTGGTGAGCTATTTTTGACAGTATTTGGAAATTTACAAATTAGTCCCTATTTTCTTGTAAATTTACAAATTGGTCCCTTTTTACCCCACGTTGTTCTCCTTGGTGAGGCAATCGGGAAGAGCCTTGATTCTCGTTGGTGAGGATCGACGCTTTCGGCATATTTGGGAATTTTGCAAATTAACCCCTCTTTTCTTGAAAATTTGCAAATTGGTCCATTTTTACCCCACGTTGTTCTCCCTGGCGAGGCAATCGGGAAGAGCCTTGATTCTCGTTGGTGAGGATCGACGCTTCAAAGATATGTTTTGCTTGGTCAAAACCATATCTCAAAATTAAAGGGGGCGATTTGACGCTACATTGCGCTTTATAAGGCAGGGATATGTTGTTGACATACCCTGTGTTGTGATTGCACAATGTGGCGAAATCGTCTCACCCTTTATAAGGTAATGACTCTATCTTAACTATTTGTAAGATGAGTTCAATTTCCTTTTATAATCGAGACTAACCAGTGATTAACTGTCTATTTTGCAGTGGGGTACCCTTCTGGATCATTTTCGTCCCACGCAGTCTGTGGGCGTCGTGGCGAGTATTACTCGACCTCCGACGATCCTTCCCCTATCCCAGTCACTCCTCAGTTTGCTTCGGGCACGTCGACTGAGGTTGCCCAGGTGGTGAGGGAAGGTGGTCATCGAGCTATTCGCCAGTTGATCACAGATGCGCCTTTTGTGAAGGACGCCAGCTCTACTCAGCCTCTTCGGAAGAGCGATTTCCTATTTGGTGATTCTGTCGATGACCCAGAAGCCGTATTCATTGATGCCGAGCAATGGCTTCACAAGACCGGCAATGGTTTCATGTACTTGCCGGAGATTCCTCGACATCGTTCGTTGACTGAGCTCAGGCGTCAGGCCGTGACACGGGAGATGTCGTGGCGTTTGACTGAGGATCATGAGAGCGTTCATTGCGGTTACGTCACTCATCATGCAGCTCCTGTCTCGAGCAGGAGTCATATCACTAGATTGCATCCTGGAGTGTTGGGACTAGATGCCCCACCACGTAACGAGTTTCTTGCCACTGCTTCGACCTTGAGGAATCGCCTCGCTACCCTAGGACGGGAGATGCCTGCTACTCGTCACAGGATTTACGGTTGGGTCCATTCTTTGGACAAGTCTTGGTGGAGTCGCATGACGACGTATGTTTTGAGCCGATGGAGTGAGGAGTTGCACGCTTGCGGTTTGTATACAGCCGTCCGTGCCACCATGTATGGCTTGCCTGTCAGTTTGAGACATTTCTGTGCTTTGTTCGAGCTGTATAATCCAGATTCGAACACTTTTTTGACCCGGCATGGGGAGTTGGGCTTGGCTCTTCACGAGATGCACAGGATTTCTGGCTTGCCCATGGGACAGATGCTATACCAGGAGTACTTTCCCTCTAATCATGAATTGGGCCAGTTGATGGATCGCATGCCTGATCGCTATGAGACTCTATGGGATCTCACTTGTCATTATCACATTGCTTTGGCACAGTCTGAGCCTTTAGCAAAAAGGACCAAGGCCTCCGTGAGTCTGAAGCAGTTTGCGAACTATTTGTTCAAGAACCTGGAGAACAGTTCTGGCGAGGATATTTGTGAGTTGGCCCCACTTACTCTCTCAGAGGTGAACAGTTTGTTGAAGAAGACTGATGCTCATTCCTATACCACTAGCAGTCCTGAGGGTGGCTTCCCTGCGAAGACTAGGTTCAGATCTTTCTTATGGCATGCGACCACCCCGATTCGACCGATGACTCTTCTTGCCGGTTATCTCGCTATTTGGTTGAAGAAGTGTGTGGTTCCGTTTCAGTCTGGTGATGCATTGCCTTTAGAGGTGCTTTACCCAGCCGTTCAGCTTGCTTATAAGAAAGAGCTTTCACTTCTTCCGGTGATGGTAGCTGACATTCACCGAGGACTTCGACAGCTTTCGGGTGCCTTCACACGGAAGGAGACCGATTTACCAGGTCAGATTCCCACTCTTAAGGTGGAGCTTCCGTACGCTTATCTGATGGCCTGGTTCGTCCTCCACCGCTCGGATATGATGTCGGTGCCGAACGCCACAGATCACTCTGTTCCCCTGCTACAGTTGCTTGAGAATGGCAGGTGGGAGGGTCGAGGATTTTCTGATGTCAGACAGCAGCTGCAGGTCCACAAGTGGTGGGCATTCTCCACTTGTTTTCCGCAGTTCTCCGGCCGGTACGGTGAGTGCTTGATAGATGATGAGAGGCCGAGAGAGTATCGGACTCACTTAGACATTGGCTGCTTCAATTGGCTGGTGAACATCAGGCCTGGCTATCTGACTTTTCGGGTGAGGGATCAGTGCTTCATAGAGCCATATCTACCCTGCCGATTCGCTCGCCAGTTTGGCTATGATCAGCTCTACATCGGGAATCCTCGTCAGCAGTTTCGGACCCATAGTGGTTTGGTAGACGGTCTCCGTGCATGGTTGTGGACCGTGACTAGCTGTACTGGTGCTAAGTTCAGTCTCCCGAGTATTGATCGGCAGTTAAACCTCACTTTCTTGAGCTGCAAGTGGTTACTAGCAGCTAATAAGACTGTCCTCGTGAAGCCGATTGCAGAGATAGAGGCTGAGGAGGCTTCTCAGCTTGATTCCCTTAGGATTCGGGAGAACGCTCGGGCACAAAGGACGCGGAACAAGACTCGCCGGATTGATGAAGAGGGCCAGAGGACATTCCATTCCACAGACGAGGCTTCAGGCGGGGATCCCGAAGATTATGATGACTTTTCCGAGCGAGGTTTGCAATTCATCTTTTACTTCTATCTTCCAGAAGTATTGAAACTAACTATGGTTTGATGTTTCAGGGACCACAGTTGATTAGGATGAAGAGTTCCGTCCTCCTCCTCAGGCGAGACCTTCGATCCCCATTGCTAGGCGGAAGAGATTAGCCCGTAAGCCGCGTGCAGCTTCCCGAGCTTCTGATATGGACCTGGCTGGCGATGATCCTGCCAGTGACGGAGGTAATATCCATCCTGTGAACCATTCTCTTGGTTATTCGGAACATTGACTCATGCTCTTCTATCTCTATATAGGAGTGCGTGGAGAGAATGAGATGAGTCCTAATCCCATTCCCGTATCTCCCGATGAGTCTGACCCAATACCTCATGTAGAGAGGCCTACAGGGGTTACTGACATTAGAGAGGAGATCAATGTAGGATCCGATTCCGTGAATCCAGGTACATCTAACACTGACACTGTATTTCTTTAGATAATACACGAATGAATTTGTGTATTCTCTAACTGTCCTCTACTTCTTGCTTCTTCAGATAATTTGCAGGAGGCGAATCCTGGAAATGAAGAGGCTGATGCACCTATGAGAGGTAATTCATTTCCATTAGTTGTAGTCTCTTCATTCTTCTTTGGCACTGATATTCTTTTATGTCAGATTTCTCCATCGATGACTTTGACGAGGGAAGCTTGTTTGCGGACACTCCTATGATGCGCTACATATATAGCTCTCCTCAGATCGATGATCAATTACCTGGGGATATGTTTTCTGAGCCCGCCTTCGCTGAAAATCCCGAGGATGGTTCCTTTGAAGGTATGTGTCTCTTTCTGAGTTAATTATAGTACTAGCCAATCTTGACTAATGCAACTATAATGTAACGCCTCTGCAAATTCTGTTTTGAATCTAGCAGGAGCTTTTGTTGAGAAAGACCCTGTTGAGCCGGCTGTGAGACCAACTACACCAGTTGATGCACCTACAGCCGTTACACCTCCACTACCCCCAGCGGCTCAAGGGGAAGAAGGTATAAGTTAACTCATTGAAGAGTGTTATTCCTTTTTCTTATTAAGACTTTTGACGGACTTCTCTCTTTTTTGTGTAGGGCGTTCTTCTCGTCTTCATGTCTTAGTGAAGGAGTTGTTATCTGACGACGATCCTGACAAGGTCGTCATCTACATAGAAGTTCGCTCCTTCTTCTCCTTTGTGAATGCTATGATTGGCAAGCTCTTCCACGGCGGACTTTCACTTCACCAGTTTAAACCTCTCCTTAATTCCAGAATCAACTTGATAAGGGAATCAGGATATCCAGACTTGGCGAAGGCTATAGTTGACGATCTTGACTACTTAGAGCATGAGCTCTAGATGTTTCGTGAGCTTCGAGATACCGGTGTCTCTTCATTTATCGCTGCTAAGCTGGAGACCCGTTTACAGTCACTGCGCGAGACTCAGGTTCTTGCAAGTCTTGAGGTTCGGGTGCAGCGAGACCGAGTGGATCGAGTTGAGACTGGTCTTGTTACTAGATTATCTTCACTTGCCGAGCTCGACATTTCTCTTTCTTCCTGTGCGACCGAGATAGACCAGCTCAGAAGAGCACTCCGTGAAAAGGAGGAAACTTTTGATGTTCTTCAGATGACGAAGGCACAGGACCAGCAGACCTGCACGGCTTTGTCCGATGAGTTGAAGTCCTTGAAGCAGAAGCTGGTCGAGACAGAGGAGACTGCTGTGAAGACTTCAACCGCCACTGAGGAGTCCATTAGAGCTGAGCTTAGCCAAGCTTATGATGATAAGCTGTATAAGTTCAGTCAGCAGATTTTTAGCCACGGGCTTGATGTGTGATTTTGTTTGCTGAGTGTTTTGACTCTTGACTCTTTTAGTGAATTTCCTTTTTATTATGATTCGTCATTCCGTTTGAAATGATTGACCACAATACTCATAGGATTTTTGGCAAACCCTCATCCATCAATGGGTTTGATGAGTCTTTACCGACTACCGTTTGAGTCGGGCTAGCATGTGAATTGTTTAAATCCGCTCGCATGTAACGTTGTGCTCAGAGATTGAATTCTCTGAGACTTTGTGCTATGATGTTGAATACATAGACTTCGCCATTGTTACGGGAATAGGCTACCCGGCGACACGTGTGAGGTGTTGGCTTTAGGATTTTTGGCCAACCCCCAGCCTCTAACGGATTTGATTAGCCTTTACCGACTACCGTTTGAGTCGGGCTAGCATGCGGATTATCTAAATCCGTTCCGCACGTGACGTTAAGCTAAAAGAGTTAACTCTTTTAGTGCTACGATATTGAATACGTAGACTTCGTCTTTCTCCTGTGAAAAGACTAAACAACAACGTGTATGAGACGTTGACTTAGGATTTTTGGCAAATCCTCAGCCTTCAACGGATTTGATGTGCTCTTACCGACTACCGTTTGAATCGGGCTTACATGCAGATTATCTTAATCCGTTCCGTATGTGACGTTGTGCTAAAGGAATGAACTCCCTTAGACTTTGTGCTACCACTTTGAATATGTAGACTTCGCCATTGTTATAGGAATAGGCTACCCAGCAACGTGTATTAGACGTTGGCTTATCCCTATTTAGGTTTCGGGATAACATACCCCAGAGTCAGACTCCGGAGTCTTTTTCAATCGGAAAAAGACTAAACCGGTGACGCGTGTTAGGCGTCGACATACCCTTTCTTAGGATTCAGGATAAAATTCCCCATGCGTGTGAGGCATGGATTTCTGTGTTATTAATAACAACCTGCCACAATGTTGAATATGCGGACGGGGGTTCTTTTTAACGGTTAAGAACTAACCGGTCGCGCGTGTTAGGTGCGGACTTATCCTTACTTAGGTTTCAGGATAAAATACCCCAGAATCAAACTCTGGTGTCTTTTTTAATCGGAAAAAGACTAAACCGGCAGCGCGTGTTAGGCGCAG
>BQKN01057853.1:63206-87880 GCA_022839385.1 Asparagus kiusianus | reverse complement strand
TGTTAGGCGCAGACTTATCCCTGCTTAGGTTTCGGGATAAAATACCTAGGATGAATCCTAAATTGATAAATTTTAGGAAAAGAGTTGGTGTGGGGAAGGAAGAATTTTATATTCTATTCCCCGAGCAAGGAAGGAAGAATTTTATATTCTATTCCTTGTTTCTGGAAAGGAAGAATTTTATATTCTATTTCCAGTGCAAGAAGGAAACTAGAAGTGGGATTTCCACTCCGAGAATCCGGAAGATCTAGATAAAATTACCTTTTATAGGATTGGTTATCTGATTGAAAGATGAGTTCTTCGTTTATCGAAGTGAAATTTCAGCTTCGGTTATAACCATGAAAGGGTTGAACCAAAGAGAAAAGAAAGAGAATTCATTCGTTTATCGAAAGGGGATTCCGAATTGAGATTGGACCTTTTTGGTGAACTCACTGTCAACTGAAATTGATCAGTGAGGGATTTTGGTGGTTTGAACTTGGGTTATCCTTTAGAATATTAAGTGTAATATTCTTCAAGGAACTTCCCGATAAATGAGTTGTCCTGAACGTACTAGGGATAGTACTTTTTCAAAAACTTCCCATTTATTGGCATTAATTGCCTATCACCCTCTAGAGAAATTAAGCGATAAGCGCCGTTCGAATAGACTGTATCTATTACAAACGGTCCTTCCCACTTAGGTTCGAATTTACCTTTCTTCTTGGAGGTGAGGATTATTGGTCGGCGAGCAGCAAGGACCAGATCTCCTTCCTTGAAGCTTCTTTGGCGAACCTTTTTGTCGAAAGCCCTGGATATCCTAGCCTGGTAGAACTCGATGTTTTGTTGAGCTTCCAAGCGCTTTTCGTCCAGCCTTTCGAGTTCCTCGAGACGCTTTTGATGCTGCTCTTCGGTCGTCATCTCCGTTGCGAGAGCGATCCGAAGGGAAGGAATTTGAATCTCCAACGGTAGCACAGCTTCACATCCGTACACCAGAGAATATGGAGTGGCTCTTGTAGGAGTGCGTATCGTGGTACGATAAGCCCAGAGCGCTTCGCCGAGTTTATCATCCCAATCTCGCTTATTGGTCTTCACGAGCTTTGACAGGATCTTGATGATTGTCTTGTTGAAAGCCTCAGCTAATCCGTTCGCAGCGGGGTAATAAGCTGTCGACGAAACGTCCTGAATTTTGAATTTGTCACAAAACCTGATGAAGGCATTGCTTATGAATTGCGGTCCGTTGTCATGAATGATCCGCCTCGGCACGCCGTGTCGGTATATGACGTAATCCTTGATGAAGTTGATGACGTTGTTCGTCTTCACTTCTTTAAGCGGAATGGCTTCAGCCCACTTTGAAAAGTAGTCGGTGATAGCGAGAATAAATCGATCACCTTTGACTGAAGGAGGAAAAATAGGACCGATAATATCCATACCCCATGTCTCGAATGGCCAAGACGTGGTTGATGTGTGTAATCGCTCCGGAGGTTGGTGCATATAATTTGCATGCACTTGACAAGCATGACATTCTCGGGCGTACTCGATCGCGTCACGAACCATTGTCGGCCAGAAATATCCCATTCTTCTGATTCTATCATACAGCTTGGGACCAGGCTGATGCGCACCGCATTCTCCTTCATGTGCTTCCTTAAGAACTTCTTTTGCTTCTTCGTTCGAAAGGCATCGGAGAAGCAAATCATCATACCCCCGGCGATATAGCGTACGGGTCTCGGTATTGTAAAAGAACCGCGGAGCTCTTCGGCGAATAGATTCTTTTTCTTTCGCGTCCTCTGGCAAAATACCGTATTGGACGTAATCGATGATGGGAAAACGCCAATCTCGGGACTCGGACCCGATTTGGGTTGAGTTCACCTCTTTGGCATTCTCGTTTTTATCATCCTCCTCTTCAACCTCCATATCGTATATAGGTATGCAGAGTTGGTGTGATCTTACTGTGACTAGCAGTTCAGTTTCGGGCGGTTGCGCGAGTGATACTGCTAGTGCTGCCAGTGCATCCGCATAAGCATTCTGGAGACGTGGGATGTATTCGATGTAGAATTCTTCAAAAGAATCGGCCATTCTGACAGCCTCCTGGTGGTACGGAATCAGATCTGGGTTCCTGACTTCATACTCTCCACGAACTTGGTTAACGATCAATTGAGAATCTCCAAAGGCTTCGAGATACTCGACCCCCAGCTCTTTGGCGAAACTGAGTCCAATGATGAGCGCGTTGTACTCGGCTACGTTATTGGAACATGGATTCGTCAGCGAATAAGCTCGGGGCATCACGTGCTTCCCTGGGGAAACTAAGACCACTCCAACTCCGGAGGTGACTTTAGGACATCCAGGGGTTACTGCCTTATTAACTGCTCTCGAAGCACCATCAAAGTATAACTGCCATACTTGTTGGTGTGACGTGATATTAACCTCGTGGGTTTCATCTGGTAAATCATCATATACCTCAACTGTGTCTGTTGTCGGACTTGCCGCCAAAAGATCACAAATCGCTTGTCCTTTGACTGACTTCTGCTGTTTGAAGTGCAAATCATACTGGGACAATAGGAGGGCCTACTTTGCCAACGGCCAGTTCATCGAACCTGGTTGAGTCATGAATACCCGTACCGGATTAACATTAGCGATGACGTAAATCGTCTGGCCAACTAAGTAATGTCGCATTTTCTGTACCGCAAACACTAATGCGAGACATTCTTTTTCGATCATCGGGTATCGAGACTCGGCGCCTATTAAGGTCCGACTTAGATAATAGACTGCCTGTTCGTGACCATTATCATCGTCTTGTGCTAATAAAGCACTTATCGAATGGTTCATCGCCTTGATGTAAATCAAGAACGGTTTACCTGATTTTGGTGCGACCAGAACAGGGGGATTCATCAGATATGCCTTGATATCTTTGAATGCCTTCTGGAAAGCATCGTCCCAAATAAACGATACGCCCTTCTTGTTTAGCCTAGAAAATGGTTGGCACTTCCCAGAAAGATTTGAAATGAACCTCCGGATATAAGCCAGACGACCTTGCAATCCTCGGAGTTCCCTTAGATTCCTCGGGGGTTGCAATTCATTTATCGCTTTTACCTTGTCTGGGTCGATGTGTATACCCTTAGTGGTGACGACGAATCCAAGGAATTTTCCGCTGGACATTCCGAGGAAGGATTTTGTGGGATTCATCTTCAACTGATGACTCCGCATAAGATCAAACATCGTTCTCAAGTCCTTTATGTGATCTTCTTTATTGCGGCTCTTTACCACTAAATCATCAACGTAGCATTCCACCATTTTCCTGAGATGTTTCTGGAAAATCTTAGTCATCGCTCGTTGGTATGTAGCACCTGCATTCTTCAGACCGAACGGCATCACCGTGTAGCAGAAGACACCGAGGGGCGTTCTGAATGCTGTATGTTTCTCGTCGTCCGGGTGCATCTTGATTTGATTATACCCCGAAAAGCCGTCCATGAAGGACATTCTTTCGAATCCACATGTATTGTCGATAATGACATCCGTGATCGGGAGAGGAAAATCATCTTTTGGACATGCTTCATTCAAATTCCTGAAGTCGATGCAAATCCTGATCTTGCCATTCTTCTTCATGAAGGGAACGATGTTGGCTAACCAGTCTGGATGTTGTTCCTCTCGGATGAATCCTAAGTCGATCAACTTCTTAACCTCAGCCTCGATGGCTTCCATGATCTGCGGACGAAACCGTCTTTGCTATTGCTTGACAGGTTTGGCATCCGGCTTGATGTCGAGGCGGTGCATTGCCACATTGGGGTCAAGCCCTGGCATGTCTTCATAGTTCCAGGCGAAGACATCGATGTACTCTCTGATCAAGGCAATTAACTCTTCCTTCTCATCTGAGGGGAGACTACCACTGATGAATATGGGCTTTGGATTGGCTTCATCACCCATATTGATCTGGACTACTTCGTCTTCGGTGGGTGGCTCTCTTTGTTCGAACCTATCACCATATTGCATGTTCAAGTGATGAACCCATGGGTCCTCCCACGTTTTCATTTGATCGTCGTCCTCCATTGTAGATGGATCAGCTGTAGTCATGTTCGACATTAAGGCTTTGAACATTTCTCCCAAACTTGTGTCGGAATCCTCAGCTGAAGAGTTTGGCAAGTACCCATCCTTAGCCTTGTTAGCAATTTGATCAATGATTTGCCAACCACATTCGTCATCTGATGAGACATAGCCTAGGCCTCTCTTGTGACGGTAATAATTATCCGGTTTCCCTTTTGGGACATATGCCATTTTGACTGGGACACGGGAACCTCGGTCGAAGTATAAACCTTCTCTGAGTGTAAAGTCGTACCCTTGTTTTTCCATGAGCGTACGCGCTTCCGGACTATACTTTGATAGGTGAAGACCAGATTTGTCATCGTCTTCATCTTCTCTTAGGAAATGATCCGGCAACGGAAGATTTTCTCCTTTACCGTAGATCACTTCTTTTTGTCCTCCTGTTTTGGCAGGAATAATCCGAGTTGTTCCGAAGGAATGCTGGGGGCGTTTCTTCGTTACATACGATGATCGGAGTGGCATACATAAATCGGGATTATTGTATAATCCTTCTATCACATCATCAAGAGACAAGGAGTACTCTAAACCAGGATTTATTTCAATATCGGCAAGTTGCCAGTTACAACCGCCGTCTGACGACTATTCGTCATCGAGATTGATTACAAAGGGTACAATGTCATTCAAAACAAAACCACCATTGTAATCGAATCTGACTTCGGAATCAGCTTCTTCTCCGCTGTCCGTGCCTTGGATCGATGGTTCCGTGTCGGATTCGTTACAATAAAGGAGAGAATCTGTGAAGTAATTCTCATACCCTTTGAATGGTTGCTTATCCGCGACCACCGTCCTAACTCTTCCATCAGTGTCGACATATTTCAAACACTGATGTAGAGTGGAGGGAACTATAACATTACTATGGATCCAAGGCCGACCCAATAGTAAGTTATAGGATGTCTCAGCATTAATCACGTAGCACGTGACCTCCGTCTTTAAATCGCCCATTTGGCATTTTATCCGGATTTTACCCAAAGGTCTTGACCCGCTGGTGTTGAATCCGTAGATGAGTGTGCCTGTAGACGCCAACTTGCTGACTGGAATGCCAAGGCTGTGCATTAGTCGAAGTGGCATAATACTCACAGTGGAACCCGGATCCACTTGGATTCGGTTGACTTCACTGGAGCCAATGTACCCGACGAAATATAGGGGCCGATCATGATTTGAATTCTTCGTCTGCATGTCCTCTTTGGTGAAGGTGATGCAGGGAAGGTTCTTAGCTGCCACGTTACACTGTTGGGCTAACAATTCTAGCTCCTCAGGTGCTGGCTTGATCCTGGTAAGGAACGCCTCTGAATCGGCCAAGGCCTCTTGTAAGGCTTCTCTAGTTTCCTTGGACAACCGTAGTAGCTCGTACAGCGTTATCCGTGCTGGAATATTGGCCAGCTGAGCCATGATGTCGAAGGCACGTGGATTTTTTGAACTCTCCGATTTGTCTTTTCCAATCAGACGACTGAAACGAGACTGCTTTGGATTCTGAACCTCTTCGGGCCTCTTTTCTTTCTGTTTGTCAACCGGTTACCGTCGAGCATCTTCAACCGGTTTGGGAACTACAATCACCCCCAGCTCTGTGAGAGTTTTGGCTGGTCCTCGTTTTGTCACCCCCTGCTCAGCAAATTGATCGCCCGGGGATGGATATTTGAAGTGGTATTCATTTCCACTCCGGGTTGCAAAGACCTCCTGCTCCTCGTCGGAAAGTGGGAAAGCTGGGATTCTTTCGTCATCTTCTCCTGGGATGGCAGAAACTCCGTAACAAGACTTGCCTTTCCCTTTGGACTTCTTCTTGGATGACGATCCGGCCCATTGTTCATCTTCAATCAGGTCGGGGTGCACCCAGAGAATTTCACCGTTTGGGGCCGTGTGAGGCACAAGTCCCTTTTGACGTTGTCCGTGCGGGTCGTCATTCACTGTCTTCACCCCGACTTTGGTAACGCGTTTTGGCTCGAACCAATCTGTAGGTACTGATCCAAAACTAATCGACACCGCATTTGCTCCCACATTCTTGGCCGGTTTCGGAGTTATGACTCCTACATCGATCAACGCTTGGATCTTGTCCTTGAGGTGATAGCAAGACTTCGTTGGGTGGTGGACCGCTCTGTGGTATGCGCAGTACTTCGGGTCCGTCACCTTAGTGGCTCCTTCATGATCCACGATCGCCGGCAACTGGATTTTGTTGTTCTCCAACAAGTACTTGAAGATGCCGGGGACTTCATCATCCTTGAAGGAGTAGACTTTGGGAAACCTCGGCTCCGAAGACTTTTGCTTCTGAGACCTTTGCTGCCAATGCGGCTGCGACTGTTGTGGCGCTCTTTGCTGCTGCTGCTGTTGCTGAGGTTGCAATTGAAATGTCTGGTTAGCATCAACAGCATTAACATGAGCTTTACCTTTCCCTTTCTGGTTGAAGTTCTGCTTTGGAGGATTCGTTGCCGGTTGGCCTCTCTCCGCCTTCTTTCTTCTGAGGAATCGCTCCGCTTGCTCTCCTCGAACCTTCAAATCCTTCCAAGTCTTGGATGGTGCTGTGCCCATTGCTTCCAACACGTCCAGCGAAAGGTTGTTGTGGCAAGTCTGGAGGATGAATTCCTCGGTGATCGGGTCCCGGCAATTCATCGCCTTGTTCCGAAACCTCTTGACGAAGGTGTCGACCAACTCCCCATCTTTCTGCTTCTCATCGAGCAACGATCCGATAGATATCTCGGTATCATCATCGAAGAAATTCGTGAGAAACTTGGTCTCCATGTCGTCCCAGCTGTTTATGCTTCCTGGCTTGAGGCGACGATACCAATCGAAGGCAGCTCCGCGAAGAGTGCCGACGAATGACCGCACCATCAGAGGCTCATTACCAGAGATGACTCCCAAGTGCGATTTGAAATAAATCAAATGTTGAGTAGGGGAACCCATCCTATTAAACGGCGTGAAGTTAATTAGACTGAACTACGCCGGATATGGGATTGATTCCCACTCTCTTGGGTATGGACAAGGAATGCTCGTCTTTTTCGTCTCTTGGGCAGAGATCAATGTGTTGATCTTGCTCTCGAGATTTTTAATTTTCAGGCTTTCACCTGTGTCTTCGCTAGCATTCTCGTTACCACCCCCTGGGTTGATGGGAGGGTTGTTAACATTGCGAACCTCGTTTGTGTCCTCATCTTCCAGGTTGTTCTGGTTGGGACGACTTGGTTCGCCTTGTTGGTTCCTCAATTCTTGAAGCTGTTGGTCATGCATCTCTCTCATGTTCTGCATAGCCATTTGCATTTCGAACCGAAAGGTCTCCTGTTGTTTGGCCATGGCATCTTCAAGCATCTTGGCCACTTGCTCCGCGTTTATCATAAACGCTTCGCGGGGTTATCCTTCACTGGACACTGTGTTATCAGACGCCACTGCTGAGCCAGCATCTGATTCTTCATCTCCCGAAGGTACTCTTGTTCGGATTCTACCATACGTCGCGCGAATGATAGCCCCGGATTGTAGACGAGTTACACGTCGGGATATTTCTAGAACCGTCTCGGGGTTATCCTGAGCCGATGTTCCTGTGCTGGTCATATTTGCGGTGACCCTTGAATGCTCACCATCTTTGACCATCTTCCTCCTTCGTTGGAAACGCCTATGCCTTGGTTTTGGCGTTCCATCGCTGAGTCTTTCAAACACAGAGACTCTCTCAGGGACTGCCTTGACACAGTTGCACTCAGAGAGTACCGCCCGAATGAGCTTCGAACAAGGACATGGCGTTTCGAGCTTTCGAGGGCTCCTCTTTCTGGTTTTACTCGTATCCCGGGCACGATAGTACAGCTCGTCCGTTTGAAGGTCGGAGCAAGCTATCGTGTGTTGGCACGATCTCTCAGGTATAACGTTGTCGTCATCAGATGACAACGTTTCCTTCTGAGGAATAATTGTCTTCTTCGGACCATCCAGAGTCACACGCCTCGAAACACGCCTTTGTGGGCGTGAATCTTCAGCGGGCTCTTGCACTTCTATGCGCAAAGTTGTGCGCTTGGGTGCCACAATTTGCTCCAAGTGTTGAGGGTTGCGGCGACCCCCAGCATGCTGCATTGGTTGGGACTTCTTCATTGGCCCCAAGCGTTCTTGGACTGGAGCTTTACCTCGTTCCTTTGGAAGTGGGCCGAGGCGCTCCAGAACAGATTTTCTCTTCTGGGATAGTCCTGCGGGATCTCCCTGAGCAGTTGCAGAAATTACCGGCTGTTCGGATTGATTTGCCGGGTGTTGAATCTTCGGAGGTTGCGATTGTCGCTCCTCGGTCTGAACCGTTGCTTCAGACTTTGGCCTCCAAACCTTGCGAGTTGGTGGCGGCTTTTTGACCACCTCCTTCTGCAACTTCCGACGGGCTTCTTTAGCTTTGGCCCGTGCTTGCGCCGATAACGCGCGCCGTTTGCGGATGCGCTCCTCCAGTGTCGAGCGGTTCCGTTTGACACGGACCCACTCCATCGTTGATGGTTTAGAGGAACCACCCTTCACTTGCTGTTGAGGCTGTTTGCCTCGTTTGTTCTTCAGATCCGCATGATAGCGGACCACGTCAACGGACTCCATGGCCTTGGCGAATTGCTTCGCGAGGCGTTGACGCTGCCTCTGGCGGGCTCTCTTGGAGAGAGTCATCACACCTTCAATGGCGGATTTGACCTTCTTTGAGGTCGGTAGGGCCTCACTCAACGCAGCTTCGGCGTCGATTGGGGTGAGGTCGTCGTTGGTGGCTTCAACTTCATCACACCAACGGACTTTTCTCCTGGAGGAGAACTTCTGGAACTTCTTGGACTTGGGGGAGGAGGTAGATCCGGACGAGGACACGTACTCCTCGTATTTCTGCTGGTCGAATTCATACTCGACCTCCTCCACGACCGGGATCGAGATCCGCGGCTGCGACACTCCGATCTCGGCAGCGAGATCGGTGGCTGCCACTGTGGTCGCCAGATTATTCGCGTGGAAAATTAGGTTCTTCTTCATTGATGATTTCTTTACAACTTTGATAACAACTTTATGCGTTTACAAAGATCCGGTCTTTGTATAAGAGCCGGTTACAATGAAAATCAAAATAAAAAAAATAAAAATTACAATTTTCTCTGAACAAATCACGAGTTTCCTGTTTTACGGTCCCTCGCTTGCGTGGGTTGTTTGCCTGTGCCGGGGTTAATTACCGTGGACCACCGCGCAATCTCGATCCGAACAGATCTACGTGGTATAACGGGTATTATCCCACTAAGGAGATAATAGCCGGGAGGGATCGTTTCACCAAGGAAACACTCGCTCAAATCTCGGGATCTAAGAACCAAGCTTAGATCCGGAGTAGAATGACGTAGATCTGGGAATCCAAGTCTTCAAGCCTTCACAATCCGAGTTGAGGTCGCAATCCGACAGAGTTTCGGCTCTTCAGAAGTTTCAGAAAAAGTCTTCTCAAATGAACAACCACCCCCCCTATTTATAGCCTCTCTTCACTGTGCATTCGTGCACAAGAGAGAAGGGGGGAGTCGGGCCACCTCAGGGTGGCTCGGCTCATGCCGAGCCACCCTGGGGTGGCTCGGCCACCGAGCCACCCTGGGGTGGCTCGGCTTGGGCCGAGCCACCCCGGGTTGGCTCGGTTTAGGCCGAGTCCCCGGGTGTGTTCCGTTTTGTCGTTTTCCGGTGTTTTCCGTCTTTCGGTTCTTCGTTTGATTTGTCCGGACTTTGATTTGATAGCCCAGGTCTTTATTTGGCAGTATTCCCACCTCGGTGTTTGAGTTCAAGTCCGTTTTGTTGTTGGACGACTCGTTAACTTTCCGAACCGTTGGTTTGGTTCCACACGCGAACGTATTCCGTTGCTTGCGTGCCTCATCGCCTCGTCGCTCGAACGTCCGTTGATTTGTCGAATCATCGTGCCGAGCCATGTTAGGGGACTTATAGGCAATTTTATACGCCTACAACCTATTTCTGTAACAAATGGTAAAGTCTATGTATACAACATCATAGCACAAAGTCTAAGGGAGTTCATTCCTTTAGCACAACGTCACATGCGGAACGGACTAAAACAATCCGCATGTAAGCCCGATTCAAACGGTAATCGGTAAGAGCACGTCAAATCCGTTGAAGGCTGAGGATTTGCCAAAAATCCTAAGTCAACGTCTCATACACGTTGCTGTTTAGTCTTTTCACAGGAGAAAGGCGAAGTCTACGTATTCAATATCGTAGCACTAAAAGAGTTAACTCTTTTAGCCTAACGTTACATGCGGAACGGATCTAAACAATCTGCATGCTAGCCCGACTCAAACGGTAGTCGGTAAAGGCTTATCAAATCCGTTGATGGCTGAGAATTTGCCAAAAATTCTATGAATACGAGTCGTTGACGCATCAATTTTATAAATTGGTCTCGTGACTCAAGTATCTGCCACGCTCCAATTCCTTAAGAGCTTAAACTGTGTATACTCCAGCAGACGTACGAGTATAAACTGTGTCAAACGCCGGACAACGTGTTGTAATGAAGCCTGGATGCCGGACAACGCGTCACCAAGAAGCTCAAACGCCGGACAATTTTATTGTAAATGAAGATTCAACGCTGACAATCGATGGTTAGTTCTGTGTTGAAGCAGCCAATTCGAGCTAAAAAGTCAGGAAATCGAGAATCGACTTCAAATTCAAAATTCCGACAGACGGTCAGACAATAAATGCAGCACCAGAACCCTTACAGACATTTGACAAAGCACCGAATAGCCTGGAGGACTGAAGGAATCAAGAATGGAAGCCATTCCTAATATCCCGTCGGAACCGATTGAACGATGGGATAATCACATCCAAAGTATTCCAGACTCTTCTATAAAAGAACGAGGCTGAAATACTTTAGAGGGGGTATCTGTAGGCATATAAAATTGCCTATGGGTCCTTTAACACAGCTCGACGATGCCAATTCGACAAACCGATCATCGGGCAACGTATCCAAACCACCGAAGCCAAGTGATACGCGACGAAGCAGATTAACGAGGCGACGAGGTCAACGAATCGCACGCAAACAACAGAATGCATCCACTCGCGTGCAGAATCAAGGCAACGGTTCGGGGAGTCAACGAGTCATCCAACCAAGAGCAGACTCGGATGAATCACGATCGAATCAAGATCAGTTTTGAACTCGAACTCAGAAGTGGATTTACTGCCAAATCAGGAATCGGATCAACGAATCGAATCCGAACAAGTCAACCACACAACCGAATCAAAGTCCAGATCAACAACGAAATGAATCACAGACAAAACGACGGATCCCAAACACCCAGAGGGGCTCGGCCTTGGCCGAGGCCGAGCCACCTCAGGGTGGCTCGGCATGAGCCGAGCCACCTTGAGGTGGCCGGTGGCCTGGGTGTCGGGCATTTGTGCGCAGGCACAGTTCAGGGTGCCTATAAATAGGCCACCCCCTTGTTCATTTGAAAAGGTTGGAAAAATTAGAGTCGAAGCTCTGCCAAATTCAGATCTCAAAACTTAAAAAGATTGGAGCTTTAAGACTTTGAAGACTTGGACTTCCAGATCTCCGGTGCTCGGCAATCGTCAACGCCAAATAAGGCAAGAGTTCGAGAGGATCGGATCTCAGATCTACGTAGTTTTCCTTCGGATCAAAGCTTGGTCTTTGATCCTAAGATTAGGGCGATTATTTCCTTGGTGAATTAATCCCCCCGGCTATTATTTCCTTGGCGAAATAATACCCGTTGTACTACGTAGATCCGACCGGATCTAGATCTCGCGGTGGTCAATGGATAAACCCCCGGCGCAGGCAAACAACCCACGCAAGCGAGCGACCGCAAAACAGGAGCTCGTGATTTGTTCGACACAAAAGGAGAAAAGTTGTAATCTTTTTTCATTTCTTTCTTTTGATTTTTCATTGTAACCGGATCTTATAAAAAGACCGGATCTTTGTAATCGATAAACTATTACAAGAGTGTGCAATGGAATCAATGAAGAAAGACACGATTTTTCCCGCGCACAGTGTTCAGGAGATCAACACCACTTTGAGGCAAGATTATTTTTTTCCAAACTCATCCCCATAGATAAATAACTAGTTTGAGATGTATATTTTGGTTTTCACATGCTTAAATCTTAACCTGAGGTGTTAAAGTTTGGTTTTTGATAATAAATCTTAACCCTATGCTAGATCTGAAGTTAAATCTTTGTTGTTGGTGATAGAAATGTGATCATGATCATTAGGGTTTATGTTAATTTTGTTTTTAACTTGATAATTATCTTTAACTCATGAGTAAACCCTAATTATTATTAATTGATGTTTCTTGTAAGCTAATTATGCTAAAAACCTGAGTTTGGGATACCTAAGACAGATGAACATGTATAAACGGGATTTTTCTTTTGTTTATGAGTAGTTAACATCATGTGTTGATAATTTAGTTGTTTAATTAAGAGCTAATTTGAGAAATTTGATTAATTAGGATGTTAATCCCTAATTAGAGCAAATTAAGAGATTGTTTCATGTTCAGGATGATTGCTCATATTTTGATGAATATTATATGTTTTATTTTGTATTAAATCACATGAGAAGTATAGTTAAATGATAAATCATGTTCGTGCATGAAAGAATGCACGTTTTGACAGGGTAGTTGACTACTAAGCTTAGTAGTCGACTACTCATGCCCAGTTTAGGTTTACAGAAACTGAGATAGTATAGTGTAGTCGACTAATATGCTTACTAGTCGACTACTAAGTTTGACACTGTAATTACAATGTCTGGATGGATTCAGTGCAGTCGACTACTAAGGATAGTAGTTGACTACTAAGACTTTTTCCTGAACATTTTGTTACTTTGTTTTGAGATGCGATCGCGGGGTTCGAGTCGCACAATAGTCTATGTATAGACATGAATATACATGAATAGTGTT
The DNA here is from genome assembly GCA_022839385.1 of Asparagus kiusianus. NCBI lineage: Eukaryota > Viridiplantae > Streptophyta > Magnoliopsida > Asparagales > Asparagaceae > Asparagus > Asparagus kiusianus. The sequence goes on along the minus strand of BQKN01057853.1, from coordinate 74,975 downwards.
GTGTTACCCACATGAGTATCCCAAAGAGGATTTTGACAAGTGTTGGGTGATTACACTTGAGTTGGAGTAGTTTATACACATGTTGGATATCGTTAATGAGCTCAGCTCAGTACTATATAAGATAGTGCGTCGATATATCAGATTTATACAGTTTAGGCATGGGATGGATATCAATGATGAGCTCAGTTTAGTACTACGTGGGGTAGTGCGTCGATATTCTATTTGTACATGCTATTGAGTCGGGTTTGGATGCTTTGTCTAGCAGTCCATCCGCACAAGGGTGCGATGAGGCTTGTGAGCCGTCTTTTAGGATACCTATAAGGTAGGCCGTTCCATACTTATGTTATGCACTGAGATCGCGATGAGACTAATGATTCATGTACATTGATTTAGGATACCTACATGGTAGTCCGTTGTGTATGACACTGTGATGAGACCAGAATCTTGCAAAGAGTTGTAATGATATGATTATTTGATAGCCTGACTTTTAGTGGATGCCAAGAGTGTTTATGTCACGCTGTTGAATATATATATGACCAAGATACCTTACTCTTGTGAGTACATGAGAACTATATACTGATATTCATCATGGTATTTTATTTTTTTCCAGTGATGTTTCTATTCATAGTTTGGGATTAATATTTAGATATCTACAGTTCTAGACATATGGTATATACATGAGGGTTTTCTTATTTGGATTATTTTGCTCGATGTACTACATCTCGTATTGTAAATTTCTAAGTATTAATACCATTAGGTACGAGGAAAATGATGTAAGTAGACTATGCTTAATAGGTAGAGCATCCACTATATCTAATAGCCCTTCCCCTGGGGGTAGATGGAGGTAATCTTGCTTTAACACTCTTCGCTCTTGTTGTTATTTTCTTTTTATTTTAATTTCCCTTTCAGGCGGTTCAGAGTTTTGAAGAGCCGCAGGTTGACAGACTTCCAGCATAGTCACCGTCGTTCAAATATAGTAGTTGAGACTCCATTGTAGTTGACTTTCATGTTCAGACATTAGAGTTTATGTTCTTATTGTAATGGTTGTGAGCCTTAGTACGGTTTTTATTTGATTCATGTTGAGACACTCTTCAGTCATCAGATGTATTTTAGATTTATCAGTTGAGACATGAGTTCACTTATGAGATTTATCTTTCGACATCATGTCTATTGTATTTATTTCCTTCTTTTTGAATGTATTGTACCTACACTTTTTTTATTCCCCTAGACGATATTACTGTTATTGGTGAAACGTGTTATTGCACAGCGTGGGTGCATGACAAGTTTGACATCTCTGGGTTCACCTTGGACTACAGCCATGTGTGAAAACAGGGGCGTCACAGTTAGTATCAGAGCCCTAGTTCCAGTATCCTTAGGATCATTCTGTGTCGAGTCATAGAGCTAGAATAAAGTTTTTTAGGATTCATATATAGAGTCTGATAGGAATTCCTAGAATGAGTGAGGACGTTATATACGTATATCTCGAAAATTTTGAAATTTTTTTATGACAACTATTTTACTTTGGCTATAAAATATTTTCATGAATGAAATACGATACAGTTTTCTTATTGCTATGAGTTATATATATGCTTTTGCCTAAGGTTTTATAAACTCACTTCCTGGAAATTTATAGATGGTCAGACGAGGGTATGGACGGAGAGTATCCTATGCTCAAAGAGAGAGACAGTTTGAGCCGGAGCCAGAGCTACAGCAGGCTCCACCCGAGCAGCAGCAGGCTCCACCTGAGTCGCAGCAGGCTCCGCAGTACCTCATAGACCTTGATAATCATATTTTATTACAATTTATACCCTTATTATCTATTTTATATAAATAAATATACCACTAATAATTGTTTTTATCTTTAATTGCAGGTTAATGAAGAATAAAGCTCAAAATCCCATCTCTCAATAAAAACCCATGAATTAAATGAAGAACACAAGCAAGAGCCAAAAAGCCCAAGCCCAGAATCAAGCCGAGTAGCCTGTAGAAGCAGGAGAAAATAAAAAAATCAAATATGAAAAAAAATGTATTCAAGATGGTTGGCCGTAAAGAAACTACGATATCTCTCAATCCGGAAGGCGGAATTTAACATATAATATATGAAAATCGCCTATCTCGAAGAGATGAAGCCATCCGTGAAAGCATAATTTTGATAAGACATCGATATCAGCATTAATGCTGGCATCGATACCGGCATCGATGCCAGTATCGATGCTGGCATCGATACTGACAATTTTGTTACGAATTAAGGGCTGATTTTTGATGGTTTTGGATAAGATTTCAATCCAACGGCTCATATTCATTGAAGTTTACTATAAATAGGGGTAGAGAATAAGGGGTTAGAGGTGTGAAAATTTTTATAACTCCTTTATAGAGGAGGGCTACTCTTAATTGAGAAGGCCTTCCAAATTTATAACTTTTTGTTACAATTATTAATAATAATTTTTTTTACCACTTTAAATATTTCTTCTCTTTGTTGGATGATGAAGATGAAGATGAAGAATTATTTAGAGGTTTGTATTTCTTTTCTTTTTCTCTTTTATTTCTTTTTTATTGCTTATTAGTTTAGATTTATTTCTATGCTTGTAGTTAGATTTTATTTTCTTATTAAATAGCAAAGAGGCTAGAACCCTCTTGCCTTAGATTTATTTCATGCTTATAAAGTAGATTTATTTTCTTACATTTAATTCTTGCAATTTATTCTGTAGTTTAGATTTTGTAATTTATTTTGTAGTTAGATTTTAATTTCTTGCACTATTCACCTTGAGGTTAGAACCCTCTTGGGTTTAGTTTTTCTTTTTGTTTATTTTTATTTTGTTTGATTCGCCTTTAGGCTAGAACCCTCTAGGGAATCACCCTTTTTTAAGAAGTGGGTTCAATTTTAGATTACCTATATCTATAATTGAATCCACAATCTTTAATTTCTTGCATTTTCTTTTATTCTTGAATTTTATTTTTGATTTGTTTCTCGATTTTATTCATTCTTCTTTCTTGCCTTATTGATCACATTTATTCTCAAACACATTTATCTACACACTAGCACTCTCATTATCTCTCCACAATCACATTCACTCATCACTCCTTTTTGTCACGCACACAACATAAGAATCGATTTTATATTTTCTCCTACAAAACACCTTCCTCGTGGGATCGATATCTTTATACTATAACTTGATACGGTTGTGCACTTGTAACTTTTTGGTACATGTTTATGCCGAATCAAGTTTTTGGCGCCGTTGCCGGGGAAGGTGCTTAAGTAGGTTTTAATTATTTTGATTCTTTAACTTGTGTATTTATTATGAAGGAAACACTTGGAGCTTGAAGATCGCGGATTGGAGAACTAGGATTTGAAGATTTGCTTTCGGGTAAGTCTTCTTTCTAGCGTTTTTAATTCCACCCCTTTTAGTTAGCTTCACAATTAGAGACAATTAGGATTAAAAAAAAAGATTTTATTTTTGTTGACCATAATAAAATCCATCTTTCACTTAGATATTAACTAACAATATAATAAACTCAAACAATTTCCCCCCTTCTCATATTTGTTTGATTGTTAACCCTAATTAAAAAAAGATTTTTCTTTTCCATCCTTTTTAGTTGCTTTTAATTCATAAGGTTGCATTTTATATTGATAGTAGGAATTCACAAAGTGATTTGAGCATCTTGATTTGACACATACTTAAAAATATTTTTAAGGGCAAAACCCCATAATCAAGATAAGGTGAGAGATTTCATCACCCTTTCCTTAGCCCAAAAATCACTAATTCCTCACTTCACAAACCCAAGCCTAATAAAACTCATTAGACGTTGTCCCCTAAGGATCCAAGCTCAATAAGGAACAAGAAATCCTTAAGTGAACTGGTTTAAGTTTTCTCAGATTAGTTGGTGTCTAAGGTAAGGTTTAGGGGTCGCCTAAAGCGCTTCATAAGGAACGAGGTACTTAATTGATCTCTGATCACCCTCTAGTACTATCCTTACCTGGCTAACTACCTGGGTAAAACTTTAATATTTTCACTGTAGGAGTTTTTGGTTAGGAGCTGGTCTAAGTTGAGTTAGGCTAAACCCTAGAATTAGAGTGATTGAAAAGTGATTGCTTTGATTTGTTTTAGTTAGGTTTTCTCTACTTTTTTCTCATAAAAAAACTAATTTCTTTTTTCTTTTTTCTCTTTCTTTAAAAAAAATATAAAAAGAAATAGTTTTGGTGTATGCAACAGTGGATTAGGGATAATACACGTCGATTAATTCGTTTTGAACCAATCATAGAAATGGAGCATCATAATCCACCCGTTCTTCATGATATGTGCTATCCCATTAGGAATGCAATCCCTTCGTGCATTAGGCTCCCCGAAACAAATGGAATAAATTTTGAGCTTAGACCGCATTACATAAACATGCTTCCCAAATTCCTTGGAAATGAAACAGAAGATGCATATATTTTTATCTCGGAATTTGAGGAAGTGTGTATTATGATTAAAATAAGAGAATTAACAGAAGATGCGATCAAACTCAGATTTATTCCATTTTCTCTCAAAGACAAAGCAAAAAAATAGTTGTATAGCTTACCCATAAATTCCATCACTACGTGGGAGGAATTTATCACCGTTTTTCTTAAGAAATTTTTTCCTATCCATAAAATGGTGAAACTAAGAAATAGTATCATGAATTTTAAAATTATCTCGGGAGAACCCTTTTGGAAGTATTTTGACCGATTTAAAGATCTTCTCATCCAATGTCCTCATCACGGTTTAGAAAAATGGCGATTGTGCCAAATAATTTATGAGAGATTAGATTATTCTGTAAAAACTTCCTTAGAATCAATGTGCCACGGGGATTTCATGAGGAAAAACGCTGATGAAGCTTGGGAGTTTTTAGAGAGTCTTTCTGAAAAAACAATGCAATGGGAACACTGTGATGATAGGGTTTCATCAGTTCCCCAATCTAAGTCTAGTGGTCTTTTCTTAGAGTCAAACATTGCTTCTGAAGCGAAGATGGCGACGATTCTGTGAAGGTTAGAAGCTTTAGAAATTAAGGAACGAGCTCCAGCTCAAATCAATCATGTTTCTGCCTCAGGATGTCATAATTGTCAGTCTCCTACCCATGTTTCAGAGGAATGCCCTCTCCTAGGAAATAACAATGCATTAGAACAGATGAACGTTGCATTCCAACACCCTAGAATGATCCATTTTCTCCAACCTACAATCCAGGGTGGAGAAATCATCCCAATTTTGCATGGAATCTAGGAAATTCTCCCGGAACTCAAAACTTCACTCCCGCTTCGACCCAACATTTTTCTAGGGGAAACACAGTTTCGTTCAATTCTCATTCACAATTTCAACAACCCAATCTGCCGTATCAAAATCAGTCTCCTCTTCATCAAGCTGTATTTCAGACTCATCACAATCCAGATCAGGATAAACGTCTCAACGTCTTGAAAAGGGGTTTGGAAACCATAATTAAGGCATCCACTCAAACCACGAATATGTTGACTCAAACATCTAGCACTTTGAATTCCTTCATGCAATCAACTGGACAAATGCTCAACTCCAACACTCAAGCTATAGCTAGATTAGAATCCCAACTTGGTCAACTAGCTAGTGCCGTGAGTGAAAGAGAGAAAGGAAAATTTTTGAGTCAACCCGTGGTTAACCCTAAGAACACAGGATGCAGTTCATCCTATGAAACTCAAGTGAATGCAATCCATTCACTTCGGTCAGGTAGACAGGTTCGATAATCAAGTGAGAACTCTTCCAAGTCAAATTTTTAGTCCAGTACAAATTCCTTCTCCATCTCCTTCTAATGAATCTATTCAACAATCACCCTCCTCAGATGATCAAGAACCTGAACCAGAACCTGAGCCTGTTTTTGATATGTTTAGACCAGTTGTACCTTTTCTAGATAGACTCAGGCTTAGGAAACACTCCCCTCAAGAGGAGAAGATCCTAGAAACATTCAAACAGGTTAAGGTCAATATTCCTCTCTTAGATGTAATTGAACAAATTCCATCTTATGCTAAATTTTAAAAGAATTGTGCACTAAGAAGAGGCGAATAAATGTTCCAAAGAAAGTCTTTTTAGCCGCCAATATCAGTGAAATGCTATCAAATCCCATACCTTTGAAACGTAAAGATCCAGGTTCCCCCATCATTTCATGTATCATTGGTAATACTCACATTGATAAGGCGTTTTTAGACTTAGGGGCCAGTGTCAATTTGCTTCCATATTCAATCTATCAGCAATTGGGTCTAGGTGTACTGAATCCAACCAAATGCACCTTACAGTTGGCTGATAGATCTGTCAAGGTCCCTATGGGTGAGTTAGAGGATATTCTGATCAAGGTTGAAGATTTTATTTTTCCAGTAGATTTTGTAGTCTTAGAAACACAGCCTGTTTCCAATCCTAAAGGACAGACACCTGTCATCTTAGGACGACCCTTCTTAGCCACTTCTAATGCTCTCATCAACCGTAGAACTGGTCAAATAAAGCTGTCCTTTGGGAATTTGACTGCTGATCTTAATATTTTTAATCCAGGGAATCAACCAAATAATCAGCCTCTAGAAATAAATTACATTCAAGAAAGATCAGAAGAAGAAGAAGAAGAAGAGTCTGATTGAGTTTTGAGGAAATTTTTGATGAAGAGTTAGAGTTTTTAGAAGAAGCAGATCAGGTCCTTGAGAATAATAAAACTGTGTTAAACATTTGCTGCTTTGAATTAAATTTTGAAAAACTCTTTCTTGATGAACTTAGATTCTTGGAGAATAATCAACAACCAAATTTTCAGAACTTCACAGAAGAATTGGTTGTTAGAAAACAAAACTTCACAGTACAAGAGTCTAAGTTCATTAAGAAATGTAAAATGCATGATACCAATAATACATACCTTACTTTGTTGCAAGAATTACTGAACACCCCGAAATGCTTGGAAATTCACATTATTGATTATATCATTCTGAATTTATTTAAAATTCAGGGAAGAATTTTCAACAATAAGGTAGGATTCAATGTAGAATACGAGCTCTTTGTGTTGAACACTTCATTCTACATTATTTATTTTGTTTATTTCAGAATAATAAAAAGAATTTATTCTTCTCTCATTCGAGAGTTTCTTATTCAGTTGAAAAATAATAATAAAAAAAGAAAAGAAAAGAAAAGAAAAGAAAAAAAAGAAAAAAAAGAGAAAGAAGAATAAATTTTTGATTCCATCCTCCTCAGACCAAAGGTAATTGCAAATTTTTATCAACTGACCAAATATAAGTATTTCACTTCTTATCTGCTTTACTTTGTGCATTATAGAGTTTGCATTGAGGACAATACAAAATTTAGGTGTGGGGGTGGGAATTAGTTATTTTTTCTCTTTGTTTTATATTTTTTGTTGCATTTTTTGTCAAAAAAAAATTATAAAAATATCGTTACTTGCCAAATTGATAGAGTTATGTAATAATTGATTTATTTGATAAATTTAAATTTTCTAATCTGTTATTTACTCAAGTTCATTTTTTATGATAACTCTAAATAAAGTTCTTAATAAATGATTTTCAAAGTAGTATACTTTACTTAATCCTTAACTTAGATTTTTAGTTAAAATAATGGAATACATGCTTAGCTTAGAGTTAAAAATAATTTTTCAAAGTGGCTTGACTTACATATTTTTCAGAATATGTACACATATACATATAAAAAAATTGCAAAAAGAAGAGTGCGAAAAATGGGCACCAAAAGAAAAAAAAGAGAAAAAAACTCTTAAATTTAAGGTGATTCTATCTTATAAAGCCTAAGCTGATCGAGTAATTAAGCCCAAGGAGTATTTCCATACTTAATGACCTAAGCCCAATTGGGTTAGGATCCATTGGCCCAAAACTCGTTAAATGGTCGCTTAGAAAGCCGTTAAAGTAGAAAAAAATCACCAAGGAAGAAAGAGTTAAAAATAATAATAATATAAAAAAATAAAAATACTAATAAATGTTTTATACATAGTTATATTTGTATATATGGTCTTGGAAAATATTTTAGATCAAGCAACTTGAATATTATTTTAAACAAAGAGTTAGCATGTTCTTTTCAAAACTTTTAAATTAAATTTCTAAGTTTGGCTTGGTTTTGTATTGCTATAATGAGAAGATTTCTAGGAAATATACCTTAGAGTTATATATAAAAATGTTTTCTTGAGTAATAACTAGCTTTAATTATCAAGTAAATTTAGTTATTTACTAACTTCTTTAATTTAGCAAGTTGACCGAATTTTGTGGGTATATTCACTGTAAACTCTCACGAGACTACAACTCGTCCACTAGGGTAACCTAGGGGTTTAAAGGCTTCTTGTATGTGCTAAATACAACCGCGATTCCTACGAAAGTGAGTTAGGTTTTCTTTCATTTTATTTTCTTTGCTAGAGGACTAGTAAAAGTTTAGATGTGGGGGTATTTGATAATCACATTTTATTATAATTTTATACCCTCATTATCTATTTTATATAAATAAATATACGACTATAATTGTTTTTATCTTTAATTGCAGGTTAATGAAGAATAAAGCTCAAAATCCCATCTCTCAATAAAAACCCATGAATTAAATGAAGAACACAAGCAAGAGCCAAAAAGCCCAAGCCCAGAATCAAGCCGAGTAGCCTGTAGAAGCCGGAGAAAATAAAAAAATCAAATATGAAAAAAATGTATTCAAGATGGTTGGCCGTAAAGAAACGACGATATCTCTTAATCCGGAAGGCGGAATTTAACATATAATATATGAAACTCACCTATCTCGACGAGACGAAGCCATCCGTGAAAGTAGAATTTTGATAAGATATCGATATCAGCATCGATGCTGGCATCGATACCGGCATCGATGCCAGTATTGATGCTAGCATCGATACTGACAATTCTGTTACGAATTAAGGGATGATTTTTGATGGTTTTGGATAAGATTTCAATCCAAGGGCTCATATTCATTGATGTTTACTATAAATAGGGGTAGAGAGTGAGGGTTTAGAGGTGTGAAAATTTTTGTAACTCCTTTTGAAGAGGAGGGCTACTCTTAATTGAGAAGGCCTTCCAAATTTATAACTTTTTGTTACAATTAATAATAATAATTTTTTTCACCACTTTAAATATTTCTTCTCTTTGTTGGATGATGAAGATGGAGATGAAGAATTGTTTAGAGGTTTGTATTTCTTTTCTTTTTCTCTTTTATTTCTTTTTTATTGCTTATTAGTTTAGATTTATTTCTATGCTTGTAGTTAGATTTTATTTTCTTATTAAATAGCAAAGAGGCTAGAACCCTCTTGCCTTAGATTTTTTTCATGCTTATAGAGTAGATTTATTTTTTTATATTTAATTCTTGCAATTTATTCTGTAGTTTAGATTTTGTAATTTATTTTGTAGTTAGATTTTAATTTATTGCAATATTCACCTTGAGGCTAGAACCCTCTTGGGTTTAGTTTTTCTTTTTGTTTATTTTTATTTTATTTGATTCGCCTTTATGCTAGAACCCTCTAGGGAATCACCCTTTTCTAAGAAGTGGGTTCAATTTTAGATTACCTATATCTATAATTGAATCCACAATCTTTAATTTCTTGCATTTTCTTTTATTCTTGAATTTTATTTTTGATTTGTTTCTAGATTTTATTCATTCTTCTTTCTTGCCTTATTGATCACATTTATTCTCAAACACATTTATCTACACACTAGCACTCTCATTATCTCTCCACAATCACATTCACTCATCACTCCTTTTTGTCACGCACACAACATAAGAATCGATTTTATATTTTCTCCTACAAAACACCTTCCTCGTGGGATCGATATCTTTATACTATAACTTGACACGGTTGTGCACTTGTAACTTTTTGGTACATGTTTATGCCGCATCAGACCTTATGGCGCCTATACCAGCTAGGATATCAACGCTCGAGGAGCGAGTGGCGAGCTAGACTCCACCAATTGCACCACTGCCTGTAGTTCCACCGCTAGTGATTCCAGCCATTTCTATTTTAGAGGAGTCTACAGATGGTACACCAAGGATCATGCCACCACCAGTTGTAGGTAGAGCCACAGAGAAGGAGGTTTGGCTCCGTCTAGTTAAGAGGTACCAAAAGATGAGGGTACCAAAATTTCAAGGATAATCATATTCGCTTGTTGCCCACAAGTGGAAGGAATATGTGGGGAATATCCTTGACTTACTTGATGTGAATTCAATCCAGAAGTAAAGGTTAGCAGCCTTCAGCCTAAAGGGTGATGCCGGGGGATGGTATAGGCTTCAGTTCACCCCAGAGTAGCGGGTAACCCTGTCATAGGAGGATCTTGTCTATTTCTTCAATGAGCAGAACATCTCTTCCGTGGCACAGACCGAAAAAGAGCTTGAGTTGACTAGATTGGAGTAGGAAGACATGTCTGTGACATATTACGAGAGCTGGTTCATGAGTCTACTTTGATTTTCAGGCATGTGGCAGTCAGGAGAACGCCAGGCTCGGATGTTTCTTATGGGGCTTCGTCCAAGCCTTAGACACTACCTCGTGTCCAGGAGGTTCCGCTCAGTTAGAGAGGTAGCTGATGTAGCCGTTGCGCAGAAGACAGAGACTGCGATGTTCTAGAAGAACAAGAAGGGTAACACTAAGTTGGGATAGTAGAATGACAAGGGCAAGGGCAAGAGACCTTTCGCCGGACCTGGAGGACCCCAGCAGCGAGGTAAGGATTTTCAGCACTAGCTGCAGGGGCAGAGGGGACCACCACATGATCAGAGAGCAGCGCAGCAGCTCAAGATTCAGGGTGCATGTTACAATTGTAACAAGATTAGGCATAAAGTCAAGGATTGTCATAATGCACCAATAAGATGCCAGCAGGGTAGAGGCCAGGGCCAGCACCAGGGTCGAGGACACGAGCAACAGCGGAACCATGGACATGGTCAGTAGTAGCAGGGTCGTGGTTATGGCCAACAATAGCAGAGGATAGAGGCACCACCTACCATTCCGAGGATTGAAGGGCCAGCAGGCCAGATTTGAGTGATTCAGGAGGTTCCTCAGTGTCAGATAGACCTATATGTTCCATCGCCAGCAGTACAGCAGGCGTCGGTCACCAGCAGAGTCTATGCAGTCATACCACATGATCATGGTGCGAGCGGAGCCATAGTGGAAGGTACATTTTTAGTAAATTCCTTCACGACTCGGATCTTGTTTGATTCAGGAGCTTCGTATTCTTTTACCTCTCATACCTTTATGGATAGGCTCCAGTTGATTTCACATCCTTTGGATGTACCGTTATCCATCTCTACTCGTTTAGGGGAGGTATCCCTATTAGAGAGTATATGTAGAAGATGTGTCATCAGTCTAGATGAGTCCAAGTTCATCATCTACCTGATTGTTTTATGGATGTTGGAGTTTGACGTCATTCTTGGTATGGATTGGCTATCATTCTACCATATCAGTATTGGTTGCTCTGCTAAAACAGTCAGCTTGAGGGCGTCCGATGGGTCTGAGCTGATCGTAGCTGTAAAACCCCAAATTTTTTGAAAATATTATTATAAATGATAATAAATGAGTTTTATTTTGATTGGTGATCATTCTGAGATGAATGGATCATATTGGAATCAATTGGAGATCGATTCGTAGTTTCAGCCTCGGTATCACGAGTCTACTGAAATCTATCATATTTGTATTTTTAATAATTTTTTTGTTGATCAGATAGATGTGAGGCTTGCGCCATTGATCTCAGAATTGTGAGATGGTTCTGTGGGTAAAGTTTTGTTGTATTCTGACGATGGAGACTGAAACCTAATTTTTAATAAT
>BQKN01057853.1:19163-37791 GCA_022839385.1 Asparagus kiusianus | reverse complement strand
CCCTTAGCCCTCCATTTACAAGGGCTCTTGATTTTGCTCTGATTTAGCCTTGGTTTTGGGAGAAGAATTTCTGGTCTTGGGATTATCCTCGAGATCTGAAATTTCGGAGTTTGGAAGCGGCGAAGCCCTGCCGGATCGAGGAGTCTCCACCGTCATTCACCCCTTTTCCTTAGTGTTGCTCCTTAGCGGTGACACTAAGAAGAGCTATTATCTCGTTTTAGCCGAGATATACGCTTATAACCTCTAGATCTTGCGCGGATCGACGAGGTTCTGCTTCTATATCCCACGCGGATAGACGAAGCTCTGCCGGATTTTCCCGGAAGGATCTTGAAGAGTCGGCGGTCCACGGATATCGACGTCCCCGTCACAGGCCAACAACCCACGCAAGCGAGACCGTACCAAACCGGGCTCTCGTGTTTATTTTCGTTTAAGTTGTAACCCTTTGTTTTCATTTTATACTATTGTAACGCTCGAAGTTGTAACAGATATCAAAGTAATGAAAACAGCAACTTTTACCGGAAACAGGCACATATCTGGTTGCCTATAAATAGGGGACTTGGGTTCACTTTTTGGAGGACTTTTGGAGAGCCGAAACTCTGCCGGATTGAGACCTTGTTCTTGAGTTTTTGAAGGCTTGAAGACTTGGACGTTCGGATCTGGTTCTTGGCGAGCATCCGCATCACAAAAGGCAGGAGTTCGAGAGGACCGGATCTCAGATCTACGTTGCTATACTCCGGATCAAAGCTTGGTCTTTGATCCCGAGATTCGAGCGATTTTTTCCTTGGTGAAATAATCCCTCCGACTATTATTTCCTTGGTGAAATAATACCCGTCACACTGCGTAGATCTGTTTGGATCTAGATCGTGCGGTGGTCAACGGATCAACCATTGGCGCAGGCAAATAACCCACGCAAGCGAGTGACCGGATAACAGGAGCTCGTGATTTGTTCAGTGAACAAGAGAAAAGTTGTAATTTTTATTTCTTTGTTTTGATTTTCATTGTAACCGGATCTTATAAAAAGATCGGATCTTTCTAACTCAAAAAGTTGTTATTTAAAGATGACAATGGAATCAGTAATGAAGAAAGCAATAATTTTTCCCGCGAACAATCTGGCGACCATAGTGGGAGCCGCCAATCTCGCTGCCGAAATCGGAGAGTCACAGCCGCGGATCTCGATCCCGGTCGTGGAGGAGGTCGAATACGAGTTCGACCAGCAGAAATACGAGGAGTACGTGTCCTCGTCCGGATCAACCTCCCCCCGCAAGTCCAAGAAATCCCAGAAGTTCTCCTCTAGGAGGAAAGTTCGTTGGTGCGAAGAAGTTGAAGCTACCAACGACGACTTCACCCCGATTGGTGCCGAAGTTGCATCGGATGAAGTCCCACCGGCCTCTAAGCAGGTCAAATCCACCATTGAAGGCGTGGTGACTCTCTCTAAGAGAGCTCGCCAAAGGCAGCGTTAACACCTTGCGAAACAATTCGCAAAGGCCATGGAGTCTGTTGACGGGGTCCGCTACAACGCGGATCTGAAGAGCAAACGAGGCAAACAGCCTCAACAACAAATGAATGGTGGTTCCTCCAAGCTATCAACGATGGAGTGGGTCTGTGTCAAACGGAATCGCTCGACGCTGGAGGAGCACATCCGCAAACGCCGCGCATTATCAGCGCAAGCACGGGCTAAAGCTGAAGAAGCCCGTCGGAAGCTACAGAAAGAGGTGGTCAAGAAGCCGCCATCAACTCATAGAGTTTGGAGGCCGAAGTCTGAAGCGGCGGTTCAGACCAAGGAGCAACAACTACAGCCTCCGAAAGTTCAACTTCTGGCGAGTCAATCCAAACCGTTGATGACTTCCACAACTGCTCCGGGAGATCCCACAGGACCGTCCTAGAAAAGGAAGTCGGTTTTGGAGCGCCTCGGTCCATTTCCCAAGGAACGAGGCAAAATTCCAGTTCAAGAGCGTTTGGGGCCAATGAAGAAATCCCGAATGAGCCAACATGCTGGGGATCGCCGCAACCTTCAGCATGAAAGAGAAATCATGGCACCTAAGCGCACCACTTTGCGCATCGAAGTTCGGGAGCCCATTGAGAATTCACGCCCACAAAGGCGTGTTTCGAGGCGAGTGACTCTCGAAAGCCCAAAGAAGGCAATTCATCCTCAGAAGGAAACGTTGTCGTCCGATGACGATGACGTTATACGTGGGAAATCGTATCAACACACGATAGGTTGCTCCGACTTTCAAACGGACGAGCTGTACTATCATGCTGGGGGTACGAGCAAAACCAGAAAAAGGAGTCCTCGAAAATCAGAAACTCAGTGCCCTTGTTCAAAGCTCATTCGGGCCGTACTGTCTGAATGCGACTGCATCAAGGCAGTCCCCGAGAGAGTTTCGGTGTTCGAAAGACTTAGTACCGAAACGCCAAAACCAAGGTCTAGGCATTTCCGACGAAGAAGAACGGTGGTCGAAGACGGTGAACATTCGAGGGTCACCGCCAACATGACCAGCAAAGGAACATCGGCTCAGGACAACCCCGAGGCGATTCCAGAGGTGCCCCGACGTGTAACTCGTCTTCAGTCCAGAGCTATCATTCGTGCAACGTATGGTAGAGTTCGGACAAGAGTACCTTCGGGAGATGAAGAATCAGATGCCGGCTCAGCAATTGCGTCTGACAATACTGTGTCCAGTGAAGGACAACCTCGCGAGTCATTCATGATAAGCGCGGAGCAAGTAGCTAAGATGCTCGAAGAAGCCATGGCCAAACAACAGGAAAGCTTCAGGTTTGAAATGCAGATGGCCATGCAGAACATGAGAGAGATGTGTAGGCGTATAAAATTACCTATAGGTCCCTTAACACAGCTCGACGACGCCGATCGACAAACAGACCATCGGGCGACGTATCCAAACACGACCATTAGCCCGATGACACCGAAGCCAAACGATACGCGACGAAGCGGACTAACAAGGCTACGAAGCTGACGAACCGCACGCAAACAACGGAATGAATCCACTCGCATACGGAATCAAGCCAACGGGTTGAAGAATTAACGAGTCATCCAACCAAGAGCGGACTCGGACGAATCATGATCGAATCAAGATCAGTTTCGGACTCGAACTCAGAAGTAGATTTACTGCCAAATCAGAAATCAAGTCAACGAATCGATTCCAGATCAATCAACCGCATAACCGAATCACGGACGAAGCGGATACAACAACCGAACGACGGAACCCAAACACCCGGAGGGGCTCGGCCAAAACCGAGCCACCTCAAGGTGGCTCGGCCCAAGCCGAGCCACCTTGAGGTGGCTGGCCATCTATGAGTTGGCCACGCGTGCACACGGGCACAGTGACGCTTGGCTATAAATAGGAGAGGGGGTGGTTCATTTGGAGAGGTTGGAAAAATTAGAGTCGAAGCTCTGCCAAATTCAGATCTCAAAACTTAAAAAGATTAGAGCTTTAAGACTTTGAAGACTTGGACCTCCAGATCCGGTGCTCGGCGATCGTCAACGCCAAATAAGGCAAGAGTTCGAGAGGATCGGATCTCAGATCTACGTAGTTTTCCTTTGGATCAAAGCTTGGTCTTTGATCCCGAGATTAGGGTGATTATTTCCTTGGTGAATTAATCCACCCGGCTATTATTTCCTTAGCGAAATAATACCTGTCGTACTGTGTAGATCCGACTGGATCTAGATCTCGCGGTGGTCAACGGATAAACCCCTGGCGCAGGCAAACAACCCACGCAAGCGAGCGACCGCAAAACAGGAGCTCGTGATTTGTTCGGTAAACAAGAGAAAAGTTGTAATTTTTATTTCTTTGTTTTGATTTTCATTGTAACTGGATCTTATAAAAAGACCGGATCTTTGTAATCGATAAACTGTTACAAGAGTATGCAATGGAATCAATGAAGAAAGCAACGATTTTTCTCGTGAACAATCTGGCGACCACAGTGGGAGCCACCGATCTCGTTGCCGAGATCGTTGCGTCGCAGCCGCGGATCCCGATCCCGGTCGAGGAGGAGGTCGAGTATGAATTCGACCAACAAAAGTTCGAGGAGTATCTGTCATCCTCGTCTGGATCAACCTCCCCCCGCAAGTCCAAGAAGTTCTCCTCCAGGAGAAAAACTCGTTGGTATGAAGATGTTGAAAATACCAACGAAGATCTTGCCCTGTTGGATGCTAAAGTCGCATCGGGTGAGATCCCACTAATTCCCAACCAGGTCGGATCTGCTCTGGCCAACCCTGCCGCCACAGAGGGCGTGGTGACTCTCTTGAAAAGAGCCCGCCAAAGGCAACGTCAACGCCTTGCGAAGCAATTCGCAAAGGCCATGGAGTTAGTTGACGAGATCCGCTACAACGCGGATCTGAAGAACAAGAGAGGCAAACAGCCTCAACAAATGATGAGTGGCAGCTCCTCCAAGCCACCAACCAACGAATGGGTCCGTGTTAAACAGAACCGTTCGACATTGGAAGAGCGCATTCGCAAGCGCCGCGCGATGTCAGCGCAGGCACGGGCTCAAGTCCAAGAAGCCCGTAGAAGGCTACAGAAAGAAGTGGCAAAGAAGCCGCCACCAACCCGCAAAGTCTGGAGGCCCAAGTCCGAAGTGGCGATTCAGGCCAAAGAGCAACCTTCGCAGCCTTCGAAGCAGATTCAACCTCCAGCGAACCAAATGAAGTCGCCGACAATTCCCATGGCTACTCCGGGAGGTCACACAGAATTATCCCGGAGAAAGAAGTCAGTTTTGGAGCGCCTCGGCCCACTTCCCGATGGACGATATACAGCTCCAGTTCAAGAACATTTGGGCCCGATGAAGAAGCCCCGAACGACTCAACATGCTGGTGATTGCCGTCATTTTCAGCACGACAAGGATTTCAAGGCAGCTGTGCGCGCCAATTTGCGCATCGAACTCCAGGAGTCCGCTGAGAACACACGCCCACAAAGGCATGTTTCGAGGCGCGTAACTTTTGAAAGCCCAAAGAAGGAAGTTCGCCCTCAGAAGCAAACGTTGTCATCCGATGATGATAACGTTATATCTGAGTAGTCGTGCCAACACACGATAGGTTACTCCGATCTTCAAATGAACGAGCTGTACTATCGTGCTGGGGGTACGAATAAAACCAGAAAAAGGAGTCTTCGAAAAATAGAAACTCAATGCCCCTGTTCCAAACTCATTCGGGTAGTATTGTCTAAATGCAGATGCAACAATACGGTCCCCGAAAGAGTTTCGGTTTTCGAAAGGCTCAACACTAAAATGCCAAAGCCAAGGTCTAGGCGTTTCCGACGAAGAAGAACGGCGGTTGAAGATGGAGAATTTCCGAGGGTCACCGCTAACATGACCAGCAAAAGGACATCGGCACGGGATGATCTCGAGTCGATTCTGAAAGCATCCCGGCGTCTAACCCGTCTGCAGTCTGGAGCCATCGCACGAGGAACTTATGGTAGGGTTCGGACAAGATTACCTTCAGAAGATGAAGAGTCGGATGCCTGCTCTGCGGTTGCATCAGATAATACAGTATCCAGTGAGGGGAAACCCCGCGAGTCGCTGATGATAAGCGCGGAACAAGTGGCCAAGATGCTCGAAGAAGCCATGGCTAAACAGCAAGAGAGCTTCAAGTTCGAAATGCAGATGGCCATGCAGACTATGAGAGAGATGCATGACCAACAAATCCAGGCATTAAGGAACCAACAAGGCGAACCAAGTCGTTGTAACCAGAACAATCTGGAAAATGAGGACACGGGTGCAAATGAAACTCATAATGCCAATAACCCTCCCATCAATGCAGGGGGTGGTAACGAGGATGCCAACGAAGATACAAGTGAAAACTTAAAGATAAAAAACCTCGAGAGCAAAATCAATACGTTGATTTCCGCTCAAGAGGTGAAGAAGACGGGCATTCCTTGTCCATACCCAAGAGAGTGGGAATCAATCCCCTATCCGGCGAAGTTTAGTCTAATCAACTTCACGCCGTTCGATGGGAAGGGTTCCCCCACTCAGCATTTGATTTATTTTAAATCGCATTTGGGTGTTATATCTGGTAATGAGCCTCTGATGGTACGGTCCTTCGTTGGTACTCTTCGTGGAGCCGCCTTCGATTGGTATCGCCACCTCAAGCCAGGAAGCGTGAATAGTTGGGACGACATGGAGACAAAATTCCTCACTAACTTCTTCGACGACGACACCGAGATATCCATCGGAACGTTGCTCGACGAGAAACAAAAGGACGGGGAGTTAGTCGACACCTTCGTCAAAAGGTTCCGGAACAAGGCGTTGAATTGCCGGGACCCGATCACTGAAGAGTTCATTCTCCAGACCTACCACAACAATCTTTCGTTGGACGTGTTGGAAGCAATGGGGACAGCACCGTCCAAAACGTGGAAGGATTTGAAGGTCCGAGGGGAACAAGCCGAACGTTTCCTCCGAAGGAAGAAGGCCGAGAGGAGTCAATCAACGACTAATCCTCCGAATTCGAACTTCGCCTCCCGTGGTAAGGGCAAGACACCTGCAGCGGCTGTCGATGCTAATCAAACGTCGCAATAGCATTCCCGGAGACAGCAGAAGACTTCAAATCAGAGGCCTCAAAAAGAGTACTCATTCAAGGACGAAGATGTTCCAGCCATCTTCGAATTCCTCCTTAAAAATAACAAGATCAAGCTGCCACCGATCACGAATCAGGAGGAAGCTGACAATACTACGGATCCGAAGTACTGCGCATACCACAGGAGGATCCTTCATCCCACCAAGGCCTGCTTTACTTAAAAGAATAGTATCCAAACCTTGGTTGAAGCCGGCGTCATAACGCTAGAGTAAGCCAGTTGAGAACGGCACCACTCCGATAAGTATAAGAGTATAAACTGCTTCTTAAGACTCCGAAGAGTATATGAGTATAAACTGCTTCTCAATCCTCCGACCGGTATAAGAGGTTAAACTGCTCCCTGATACTCCAATAGGTATATGAGTCTAAACTATTTCCTTTCCTCCACGGGAAGTTCCTGGAGAGTGCCATGCGTGGTATTCTTAAGGATAACCCGATCGTGCAGTTGATACAATGATACACCCAGTTTTGCAAAGAAAGCTGGGGGTGGATAATTCATGTAACGGGAAGTTCCTGGAAGAATGTTAAATGTAATATTCTTAGGGATAACCCGGTCATGATGAATAAAGTGATAAACACTAAACTCCTAATTTCTGAACACTCTTTTGCTGAGATGAAATCCGATCACTTCATTGGATCAATTTTCCCTCACTCTCATTGGTGTTTGACGACTCATAGTCTTCACCACAAAATCCCCCTACCGATCAAACTAATTGACGGCGGGACCACCAAAATTCTTTCCTGTTTAATCCATTCAAACTTCCGCTATGTTTGTGCACTCAACACTTTCATTGTTAGAGTCCGGATATAATGCTTAGAATTCTGATCTATCAATCATTGACGAATTGTCAAAGCCCCCTTTTTGTTAAGTCTTTATCACTTAACATCAGGAACCCCCTTTGAGTGATTTGTACGAATCAACATTCTTACAGTGATTTGTACTCTCACTCTCACCCCCCACTTGGTCAAACCTTCCTACAGTTAGGGCCAAAACCAAAATCCCCTCTCGATTCCTTCAATGAACGAGAGGCCCACAAATCGAGCAATCAAACTTTCTTACAGTTAGAATCGTTTTAAACCTCCCACTTGGTCAAACCTTCCTACAGTTAGGACCACAACCAAAATCCCCTCTCGATTCCTCCAATGAACGAGAGATCCACTTTCAAATCTAATGATCAAACCTTCCTACAGTTAGGGTCATCTCAAGCTCCCGCTTGGTCAAACCTTCCTACAGTTAGGACCAAAACCACAATTCATTCTCGATAAATGAGAAATTCATCTTTAGTTCGGTAATCAAACCTTCCGACAGTTAGGGTTATCCGTTTCTTTTCGATTCTCGGAGTGGAGATCCCACTCTTAGTTTCACCTTTCCGGATTCTGGGGGTGGAGATCCCACCTCGAGTCTCCTCTCCAATTGGGAATAGAATATAAAATTCTTCCTTCCTTGTATTCGGGTTCGCCTTCACCCTAAAAGAAGACCGGGAAATAGAATATAAAATTCTTCCTTTCCCACACCAACCTTTTCCAAGAGTTTATCAATCTTGGATTCATCCTAGGAAGTTTATCCCAAATCCTAAGCAGGGATAAGTCTGCGCCTAACACGCGCTGCCGGTTTAGTCTTTCTCCATAGAAGAAGACACCAGAGTTCGATTCTGGGGTATTTTATCTTGAAACCTAAGAAGGGATAAGTCTGCGCCTAACCAGCGTTGCCGGTTAGTTCTTAACCATTAAAAAGAATACTCGTCCACATATTCAACATTGTGGCGGGTTGTTATTAATAACACCAAAATCCATGCCTTACACGCATGGGGAATTTCATCCTGAATCCTAAGAAAGGATATGCCGACGCCTAACACGCGTCGCCGGTTTAGTCTTTTTCCGTAGAAAGAGACACCAGAACTTGATTCTGGGGTATTTTATCCCGAAGCCTAAGTAGGGATAAGTCAGCGTTTAATACACGTTGCCGGGTAGCCTATTCCCGTAACAATAGCGAATTCTACGTATTCGAAGTCGTAGCACAAAGTCTAAGGGAGTTCATTCCTTTAGCGCAACGTTACATACAGAACGGATTTAGACAATCCGCATGCTAGCCCGACTCAAACGGTAGTCGGTAAAGGCTAATCAAATCCGTTGAAGGCTGGGGGTTAGCCAAAAATCCTAAAGTCAACGTCTCATACACGTTGCTGTTTAGTCTTTTCACAGGAGAAAGATGAAGTCTACATATTCAATATCGTAGCACTAAAAGGGTTAACTCTTTTAGCTTAACGTTACATGCGGAACGGATTTAGACAATCCGCATGCTAGCCCGATTCAAACGGTAATCGGTAAGAGCACGTCAAATCCATTGAAGGCTGAGGGTTTGCCAAAAATCCTAAGTCAACGTCTCATACACGTTGTTGTTTAGTCTTTTCACAGGAGAAAGACAAAGTCTACGTATTCAATATCGTAGCACTAAAAGGGTTAACTCTTTTAGCTTAACGTTACATGCAGAACGGATTTAGACAATCCGCATGCTAGCCCGACTCAAACGGTAGTCGGTAAAGGCTTATCAAATCCGTTAATGGCTGAGAATTTGCCAAAAATTCTATGAATACGAGTCATTGATGCATCAATTTTATAAATTGGTCTCGTGACTCAAGTATCTGCCACGCTCCAATTCCCTAAGAGCTTAAACTGTGTATACTCCAGCAGAAGTACGAGTATAAACTGTGTCAAACGCCGGACAACGCGTTGTAATGAAGATTCGATGCCAACGACCGATGGTTAGTTCTGTGTTGAAGCAGCAAACTCGAGCTAAAAAAGGTAAGAAATCAAGAACCGACTTCAAGTTCAAAATTTCGACAGACGGTCAGACAATAAATGCAGCATCGGAACCTTTTCAAGCATTCGACAAAGCACTGAATAGCCTGAAGGATTGAAAGAATCGAGAACAGAAGCCATTCCAAGGCCCCGTTATACCGACTGAAGGTGGGGACGATCATATCCAAAGTATTCCAGACTCTTCCATAAAAGAACGAGGCTGGAAAACTTTGGAGGGGGTATCTGTAGGCGTATAAAATTGCCTATAGGTCTCTTAACACAGCTCGACGACACCGATCGACAAACAGACCATCGGGCGACGTATCCAAACACGACCATTAGCCCGATGACACCGAAGCCAAACGATACGCGACGAAGCGGACTAACGAGGCTACGAAGCTGACGAACCGCCCGCAAACAACGGAATGAATCCACTCGCATACGGAATCAAGCCAACGGGTTGAGGAATCAACGAGTCATCCAACCAAGAGCGGACTCGGACGAATCACGATCGAATCAAGATCAGTTTCGGACTCGAACTCAGAAGTAGATTTACTGCCAAATCAGGAATCAAGTCAACGAATCGATTCCAGACCAATCAACCACATAACCGAATCACGGACGAAGCGGATACAACAACCGAACGACGGAACCCAAACACCCGGAGGGGCTCGGCCAAAACCGAGCCACCTCAAGGTGGCTCGGCCCAAGCCGAGCCACCTTGAGGTGGCTGGCCATCTATGAGTTGGCCACGCGTGCACACGGGCACAGTGACGCTTGGCTATAAATAGGAGAGGGGGTGGTTCATTTGGAGAGGTTGGAAAATTTTGAGTCGAAGCTCTGCCAAATTCAGATCTCAAAACTTAAAAAGATTAGAGCTTTAAGACTTTGAAGACTTGGACCTCCAGATCCGGTGCTCGGCGATCGTCAACGCCAAATAAGGCAAGAGTTCGAGAGGATCGGATCTCAGATCTACGTAGTTTTCCTCCAGATCAAAGCTTGGTCTTTGATCCTGAGATTTGGACGATTATTTCCTTAGTGAATTAATCCCCTCAGCTATTATTTCCTTGGCAAAATAATACCTGTCGTACTGCGTAGATCCGATTGGATCTAGATCTCGCGGTGGTCAACGGATAAACCCCCGGCGCAGGCTAACAACCCACGCAAGCGAGCGACCGCAAAACAGGAGCTCGTGATTTGTTCGGTAAACAAGAGAAAAGTTATAATTTTTATTTCTTTGTTTTGATTTTCATTGTAACCGGATCTTATAAAAAGACCGAATCTTTGTAATCGATAAACTGTTACAAGAGTGTGCAATGGAATCAATGAAGAAAGCAACGATTTTTCCTGTGAACAAGATGCATGATCAACAGATCCAGACACTGACGAACCAGCAAGGCGAACCAAGCGGCCGTAATCCAGTTGTTCAGGAAGTGGAGAATGCGAATGCGGATGAAACCCGCAATGCCAATGATCCTCCCATTAATGCAGGGGGTGGCAATGAGGATGCTAGTCACAACACCACGCTTCCACCTCTGAATCGTACTGATGAAAACTCGGGTGAAAGTCTGAAAATCAAAAACCTCGAGAGCAAAATCAATACATTGATTTTCGCTCAAGAGACGAAAAAGACAGGCATTCCTTGTCCATACCCAAGAGAGTGGGAATCAATCCCATATCCGGTGAAGTTCAGTCTAATTAACTTCACGCCGTTTAATGGGATGGGTTCACCCACTCAGCATTTAATTTATTTCAAATCGCACTTGGGGGTAATCTCTGGTAATGAGCCTCTAATGGTGCGGTCATTCGTTGGCACTCTTCGCGGAGCCGCCTTCGATTGGTATCGCCGCCTCAAGCCAGGTAGCATAAACAGTTGGGACGACATGGAGACTAAGTTCCTCACAAATTTCTTTGACGACGACACCGAGATCTCTATCGGATCGTTGCTCGATGAGAAGCAGAAGGATGGGGAGTTAGTCGACACCTTCGTCAAAAGGTTCCGGAACAAAGCGATGAATTGCCGGGACCCGATCACCGAGGAATTCATCCTCCAGACCTTCCATAACAACCTTTCGCTGGACGTGTTGGAGGCAATGGGCACAGCACCATCCAAGACATGGAAGGATCTGAAAGTCCGAGGGGAGCAAGCTGAGAGATTCCTCAGAAGAAAGAAGGCGGAGAGAGGCCAACCGGCAACAAATCCTCCGAAACAGAACTTCAACCCGAAAGGAAAAGGTAAAGCTCATGCTAATGCCGTTGATGCTAACCAAACTTTTTAATTGCAACCTCAGTAACAGCAGCAACAACGAGCGCCACAACAGTCGCAGTCACAATGGCAGCAACGGCCTCAGAAGCAGAAGGCTTTGGAGCCAAGTTTTCCCAAAGTCTACTCCTTCAAGGATGATGAAGTTCCCGGCATCTTCAAGTACTTGTTGGAGAACAACAAAATCCAGCTGCCGGCGATCGTAGATCATGAAGGGGCCAGCAAAATGACGGACCCAAAGTACTGCGCGTACCATAGAGCGGTCCACCACCCTACGAAGTCTTGTTACCATCTCAAGGACAAGATCCAGGCGTTGATTGATGTAGGAGTTATAACCCCGAAGCCTGCAAAGAATGTGGGAGCAAACGCAGTGTCGATCAGCTTTGGATCGGTGCCCACGACATGGTTCGAGCCGAAACGCATCACCAAAGTGGGAATGAAGACGGTGAATGATGACCCACATGGACAGCGCCAAAAGGGACTTGTGCCACACACAGCCCCGAACGGCGAAATCCTCTGGGTTCATCCAAATCTCATTGAAGATGAACAGTGGACAACGTCTTTGAAAAGAAAGGGCAAAGGAAAGGCTTGCCATGCAACTTCCGCAATCTTCGAACAAGACGGCGATGAAGCTCCTACCTTTCCGCTTTCCGACGAAGAACAGGAAGTCTTTGCGACCCGTAGTGGAAATGAGTATCACTTCAAATATCCATCTCCTGGTGATCAATTAGCTGAGCAAGGAGTGGCAAAACGGGGACTAGCCAAGACTCTCACAGAGCTGGGGATGATTACGGTTCCTAAACCGGTTGAGGAGGCTCGACGACAGCCGGTAGATAAGCAGAAAGAAAAGGGACCCCAGGAGGTTCAGAATCCGAAGCAGTCTCGTTTCAATCGTCCGATTGGAAGAGATAAACCAGAGAACTTGAGAACTCCGCGTATTTTCGATATCATGGCTCAATTAGCCAATATTCCGGCGCGGATAACGCTATATGAGTTGCTGCGGTTGTCTAAGGAGACTAGAGAAGCCTTGTAAGAGGCCTTGGCCGATTCAGAAGCGTTCCTCACTCGGATCAAGCCAGCTCCTGAAGAACTTGAAATGTTAGATCAACAGTGTAATGTAGCGACTAAGAACCTCCCCTGCATCACCTTCACCAAAGAGGACATGCAAACGAAGAATTCAAACCATGATCGGCCTTTGTACTTTGTCGGGTACATTGGTTCCAGCGAAGTCAACCGAATCCAAGTGGATCCGGGTTCCACTGTGAGCATTATGCCGCTTCGCCTAATGCATAGCCTTGGCATCCCAGTCAGCAAATTGGCATCTACAGGCACGGTCATTTACGGATTCAACACCAGCGGGTCAAGGCCTTTGGGGAAGATCAGAATAAAGTACCAAATGTGCGATCTGAAGACGGAGGTCACGTGTTACGTGATAGATGCTGAGACATCGTATAACTTACTACTGGGTCGGCCTTGGATCCATAGTAATGTTATAGTTCCCTCCACCCTACATCAGTGTCTGAAATATGTCGACACTGACGGAAGAGTCAGGACGGTGGTCACGGATAAGCAACCATTTAAAGGGTTTGAGAATTATTTTACTGATTCTCTCCTTTATGGTAACGAATCTGATACTGAACCATCGGTCCAAGGCACGGACAGCGGAGAAGAAGCTGATTCCGAAGCCGGATTCGATTACAATGGTGGTTTTGTTCTAAATAACATTGTACCCTTTGTAATCAATCTTGACGATGAACAATCGTCAGATGGCAGTTGTAACTGGCAACTTGCCAATATTAAAATAAAAGATGATTTAGAGTACTCGTTGTCTCTTGATGATGCGATAAAGGGATTACACGATAATCCTGATTTATGTATGCCGCTCCGATCATCTTATGTAACGAAGAAACGTCTCCAGCATTCTTTCGGAACAACCCGGATTATTCCTGCCAAGGTAGGGGGACAAAAAGAAGTGATTTACGGTAAAGGAGAAAATCTTCCGTTACCAGATCATTTCCTAAGAGAAGATGAGGATGATGACAAATCTGGTCTGTACTTATCTAAGTATAGTCCGGAAGCGCGCATGCACATGGAAAAACAGGGATACGATTTCACACTCGGAGAAGGTTTATACTTCGATCGAGGTTCCCGTATCCCAGTCAAAGCGGCATATGTAACGAAAGGGAAACCGGATGATTATTACCGTCACAAAAGAGGCTTAGGCTATGTTTCATCGTCTGATGATGAATGTGGTTGGCAAATTATCGATCAAATTGCTAACAAAGCTAAGGATGGGTACTTGCTAGATTCTTCAGCTGGGGATTCCGACACTAGTTTGGGAGAAATGTTCAAGACCTTAATGTCGAACATGACTACGGCTGATCCATCTACGATGGAGGACGACGATCAAATACCGACATGGGAGGACCCATGGGTTCATCACCTAAACATGCAGTATGGCGATAGATTTGAACAGAGGGAACCCCCCACTGAAGATGAAATAGTCCAAATTAATATGGGCGATGAGGCTAACCCAAAGCCCATATTCATCAGCGATAGTCTTCCCCCAGATGAGAAGGAGGAATTAATTGCTCTCATCAGGGAGTATATTGACGTCTTCGCCTGGAACTATGAAAACATGCCAGGGCTCGACCCCAATGTGGCAATGCACCGCCTCGACATCAAGCCGGATGCCAAACCTGTCAAACAACAACAAAGACGGTTTCGTCCGAAGATTATAGAAGCCATCGAGGCAGAGGTTAAGAAGTTGATCGACTCAGGATTTATCCGAGAGGAACAACATCCAGACTGGTTAGCCAACATCGTTCCCGTCATGAAGAAGAATGCCAAAATCAGGATTTGCATCGACTTTAGGAACCTGAATGAAGCATGTCCAAAAGATGATTTTCCTCTCCCAATCACGGATGTCATTATCAACAATACATGCGGATTCGAGAGAATGTCCTTTATGGACGGCTTTTCAGGGTATAACTAAATCAAGATGCACCCGGATGATGAGAAGCATACAGCGTTCAGAACGCCCCTCGGTGTCTTCTGCTACACGGTGATGCCTTTTGGTCTGAAGAACGCAGGCGCCACATACCAACGAGCGATGACTAAGATTTTCCAGAAGCACCTCAGGAAAACGGTTGAATGCTACGTTGATGATTTAGTGGTAAAAAGCCGCAACAAAGAAGATCACATCAAGGACTTGAAGACGATGTTTGATCTCATACGGAGCCATCAATTGAAGATGAATCCCACAAAATCCTTCCTCGGAATGTCCAGCGGAAAATTCCTTGGATTCGTTGTCACCACTAAGGGTATACACATCGACCCAGACAAAGTGAAGGCGATACATGAATTGCAGCCCCCAAGGAATCTAAGGGAGCTCAGAGGATTGCAAGGTCGTTTAGCTTACATCCGGCGGTTCATCTCAAATCTTTCTGGGAAATGCCAACCATTTTCTAAGCTAAACAAGAAGGGCGTGTCATTTATTTGGGACGATGCTTGCCAAAAAGAACTCGAAGATATCAAGACATATCTGATGAATCCCCCTGTTCTTGTTGCACCAAAATCAGGTGAACCGTTCTTGATTTACATCAAGGCGATGAACCATTCGATAAGTGCTTTATTAGCACAAGACGATGATAATGGTCACGAACAGGCAGTCTATTACCTAAGTCGGACTTTGATAGGTGCCGAGTCTCGATATCCGATGATTGAGAAAGAATGTCTCGCATTGGTATTCGCAGTACAAAAGATGCTATATTACTTGGTTGGTCAGACGATTTACGTCATTGCTAATGTTAATCTGGTACGGGTATTCATGACTCAACCGGGTTCGATGAATTGGCGGTTAGCGAAGTGGGCCCTTCTCTTGTCCCAGTATGATTTGCACTTCAAACAGCAAAAGTCGGTCAAAGGACAAGCGATTTGTGATCTTTTGGCGGCAAGTCCGACAACAGATACGGTTGAAGTATATGATGACTTGCCAGATGAAACCCACGAGGTTAATACCACATCACACCATCAAGTATGGCAATTATACTTTGATGGTGCTTCAAGAGTAGTTAATAAGGCAATAACCCCTGGATGTTCTAGAGTCTCCTCCGGAGTTGGAGTTGTCTTAGTTTCCCCGGGGAAGCACGTGATGCCTCGGGCGTATTCACTAACTGGACCATGCTCTAATAACGTAGCCGAGTACAACGCGCTCCTCATTGGACTCAGTTTCGCCAAGGAGCTGGGGGTCGAATATCTCGAAGCTTTTGGAGATTCTCAATTGATAGTCAACCAAGTCCGTGGAGAGTATGAAGTCAGGAACCTAGACCTGATCCTGTACCACCAGGAGGGCATCAAAATAGTGGATTCTTTTAAGGAATTCTTCATTGAATATATCCCGCGTCTCCAGAATGCTTATACAGATGCACTGACAGCACTAGTAGTATCACTCACGCAGCCGCCCGAAATTGAACTGCTAGTCACAGTAAGATCACACCAACTCTGCATACCCATATACGATATAGATATTGAAGAGGAGGATGATAGAAACGTAAACGCCAAAGAGGTGAACTCAACCCAAATCGGGTCTGAGTCCCGAGATTGGCACTTTCCCATCATTGATTATGTCCAATATGGTTTTTTGCCGGAGGATGTAAAAGAAAGAGAATCTATTCGCCGAAGAGCACCACGGTTCTTTTACAATACCGAGACCCGTACATTATACCGTCGAGGGTATGATGATTTGCTTCTCCGATGCCTTTCGAACGAAGAAGCAAAAGAAGTTCTTAAGGAAGCACACGAAGGAGAATGCGGTGCGCATCAGCCTGGTCCCAAACTGTATGATCGAATCAGAAGAATGGGATATTTCT
Organism: Asparagus kiusianus; assembly: GCA_022839385.1. NCBI lineage: Eukaryota > Viridiplantae > Streptophyta > Magnoliopsida > Asparagales > Asparagaceae > Asparagus > Asparagus kiusianus. Next base: position 21,278 of record BQKN01057853.1, on the reverse strand, counting down.
GGCCAATAATGGTACGTGATGTAATCGAATATGCACGGGAATGTCATGCCTGTCAAGTGCATGCGAATTATATGCACCAACCACCGGAGCGGTTACACACGTCAACCACGTCCTGGCCATTCGAGACATGGGGTATGGACATTGTCGGTCCTATTTTTCCTCCTTCAGTCAAAGGTGATCGATTTATCCTCGCTATCACGGACTACTTTTCAAAGTGGGCTGAAGCAATTCCGCTTAAAGAAGTGAAAACGAACAACGTCATCAACTTCATCAAGCATCATGTCATATACCGACACGGCGTGCCGAGACGGATCATTCATGACAACGGTCCACAGTTCATAAGCAACGCTTTCATCAGGTTCTGTGACAAATTCAAGATTTAAGATATTTCGTCAATAGCTTATTATCCCGCTGCTAATGGATTAGTTGAAGCCTTTAACAAGACGATCATCAAGATCCTATCAAAACTTGTGAAAACCAATAAGCGAGATTGGGACGATAAACTCGGCGAAGCGCTCTGGGCTTATCGCACCACCATACGCACACCTACGGGAGCCACCCCATATTCGTTGGTGTACGGATGTGAAGCTGTGCTACCATTAGAGATTCAAATCCCCTCCCTTCGGATCTCTCTCGTAACGGAGATGACAACCGAAGAGCAACATCAGAAGCGTCTCGAAGAACTCGAGAGGCTGGATGAAAAGCGCTTGGAAGCTCAACAACACATTGAGTTCTATCAGGCTAGAATGTCCAGGGTTTTTGACAAAAGGGTCCGCCAAAGAAGCTTCAAGGAAGGAGATCTGGTCCTTGCTGCTCGCCGACCAATAATCCTCAACTCCAAGAAGAAAGGTAAATTCGAACCCAAGTGGGAAGGACCGTTTGTAATAGACACAGTCTATTCAAACGGCGCTTATCGCCTAATTTCTCTAGAGGGTGTCAAGCAATTAATGCCAATAAATGAGAAGTTTTTGAAAAAGTACTATCCCTAGTACATTCAGGATAACTCATTTATCGGGAAGTTCCTTGAAGAATATTACACTTAATATTCTAGAGGATAACCCAAATTCATTTTCACCACCAAAATCCCTCACTGATCAATTCCAATTGACAGTGAGTCCACCAAAAAATGTTCTTCTGGGCCTCTTGACTATTTCCGTGAACAAGAGGTCCATTTTCAGTTCGGAGTCTCCTCTCGATAAACGAAAGAACTCCCTCTCTTTTCTCTTTGGTTAAACCTTTTTATGGTTATAACCAGAGTTGAAACTTCATCTCGATAAACGAAAAACTCATCTAGATAACCAAGCCTATAAAAGGTAAGTTTATTTAGATCTTCCGGATTCTCGGAGTGGAGATCCCACTTCTAGTTTCTTTCTTGCACTGGAAATAGAATATAAAATTCTTCCTTTCCAGAATCAAGGAACAGAATATAAAACTCTTCCTTCCTTGTTCGGGAAATAGAATATAAAATTCTTCCTTCCCCACACCAATCTTTTTTTCAAAAATTTAGGATTCATCCTAGGAAGTTTATCCCGAATCCTAAGCAGGGATAAGTCTGCGCCTAACACGCGCCGCCGGTTTAGTCTTTCCCGTAGAAAAAGACACCAGAGTTCGATTCTGGGGTATTCTATCCCGAAACCTAAGTAGGGATAAGTCTGCGCCTAACCCGTGCTGCCGGTTAGTTCTTAACCGTTAAAAAGAACACTCGCCCACATATTCAACATTGTGGCAGGTTGTTATTAATAACACCAAAATCCATACCTTACACGCATGGGGAATGTTATCCTGAATCCTAAGAAAGGATATGTCGGCGCCTAACACGCGTCGCCGGTTTAGTCTCTTTCCCATAGAAAGAGACACCAGAATTTGATTCTGGGGTGTTTTATCCCGAAGCCTAAGTAGGGATAAGTCAGCGTCTAAAACACGTCGCTGGGTAGCCTATTCCTATAACAATGGCGAAGTCTATGTATTCGAAGTCAAAGCAACAAGTCTCAGAGGATTTAATCTCTGAGCGCAACGTTACATGCGAACAGATTTAGACAATCCGCATGCTAGCCCGACTCAAACGGTGGTCGGTAAAGGCTAATCAAATCCGTTGAAGGCTGGGGGTTAGCCAAA
>BQKN01057853.1:891-19153 GCA_022839385.1 Asparagus kiusianus | reverse complement strand
AAGTCTACGTATTCAATACCGTAGCACTAAGAGAGTTAACTCTCTTAACACAACGTTACATGCGGGACGGATTTAGACAATCCGCATGCTAGCCCGACTCAAACGTTAGTCGGCAAAGGCTTATCAAACCCGTTGATGGCTGAGGGTTTGCCAAAAATCCTGCAAGTAGTATGACCGTCGGGTTCACAATCAACAGAGAAACATAATGATAAGAAGAAGAGTGCACTAAAGAAAAGACTTTGTTTTATTAATAAGATCAAACCAAATAGAGATACAAGAAAACGTCTCAAATCAGATCTAACAAACTGAAGGAAGCAATTTTAGCCTTAACAGCGGCAAGTTTCTCGGCGTGTTCCGCTCGAACCCTCTCCTCTTCTTCCTTCTGAAGCTTGGCATAAGCAAGAGTGGCGGCAGTGTCGGCAGTTACGTCTTCTCGGCGCAACGCGTGAAGAACCTCCAGCTCTCCTCTATAAACATTTTGAACTCTGGTGCTCTCGAGCTCAAAATCTTTTAGAGTCCTCTCCCCTTGGACGGTCCTGATCCCCGTCCTATCAGCAATATTGTTATAAGCATCCATCTTACTCCGCAGACGGCGTTGCCATTCGCACAAGTTCGCAATGATTACTTCTTGCTCTGATATGCGTCTCGCTCGGGCCTTACGCTCGTGCATCCTCTGAATCAGAGCATCGATCATGAGCGGCGTGTCCTCATCATATGAGTCGAAGTGTACTAGCTCTTCCAAATGATATATGAGTTCCTCTAAGCAAGTCAACCTTATCTCACATCATCCAGCTAGCCGGATGCCACCTACACGCTGAATGTCTTTAAGACTATCTGTTATGAAAGGGAGCAAATCATAAGATCTTCCCCGTCCAGAAATAATGACGGTGGCCGTTTGTTGCATAACCTTCTCTACTTTTTTGAGGATGCCCTACACGGATTCGGAGACCGGGAGGACAGATTCTTGGTCAGACATAATTACAGCAATAAGATCCTCTTCCCCTTCATCGTCGGATATTAGGATGATTTCGGGACTCACCATCCTCCCATTACAGGAATTCAACCGAGTAAGTGGACCGATAGCCTACTTAGCGGAAACCAAAGATAAAACATCCCCACGACGTCCGTTCACCGCATGAGATGAAAATGCTCCGGAGGGATACTCAACTAGAAATAAACAGCTAAACATCTGTTAGTCTTAATTATAAAAGGAAGTTGAACTCATCTTACAAATGGGTAAGATAGAGTCATTGCCTTATAAAGGGTGAGACGATTAGGCCACATTGTGCAATCACAAGATAGGGTATATTAACAATATAGCCCTGCCTTGTAAAGCACAATGTAGCTTCGAATCGCCCCCTTTATTTTGAGATATGGTTATGACCAAGCAAAACCTATCTGTAAAGCGTCGATCCTCACCAAGGAGAATCAAGGCTCTTCCCGATTGTCTCGCTAAGGAGAACAACGTGGGGTAAAAGGACCAATTTGCAAATTTCCAAGGAAAAAAGACTAATTTGTAAATTTCCAAACATACCAAAAATAACTCACCAGCGTAAGAGGGAGGTGCGCCATCAGCCGACGCAACAGGGGAGCGACCTCTCGGGACACGCGACATAATGATCTGCAAAATAAATTAAGGGATCAGATCCAGAAATTTTTTTCCCTTTTTATTGCAATTCTACCGCCCTGAAGGATGAGCTCGAGGCGCCAAATCATAATCCTAACCCTCACATGCGATCCCACAAGTTTATAAATTAAATTAAACATGAAATATCCAAAAATTATGAAGGATTTACCTGAGGAAAAGCTCGAGGATCCGACAAAAATTAGACCTTGAAAGATGCTCGAACCACGTGCTCGAGGGGCCTGAGAGAAACTTTAAATATGGAAGTTTTGAAGGATTTTTCAGTCTAATATCAAAAGGAAGCCTAGATCTGAGACAGATTTCAAGGTTTGAGAGAGAAAGAATGCTCGAGGGAAGAAAAATCAAGAAAAGAGGCACAAGGGGGGGCCGGCCCTAGGAGGAGGAAAAGAAAAGAAAAAGAAAAGAAAAAGAACCCCTTTTATAATGTGAACCAGTCCTGAACCAGACCGGACCAGGGTGAACCAGACCAGACCAGTCCAAATCAGTTCAAAAGGGGCTGAACCAGGCTGAACCAGACCAAACCAGACTGAACCAGACCAGACCAGGATGAACCAGTCTGAACCAGTCTTGAACCAGCCCTGAACCAGTTTGAACCAGGTTGAACCAGTCTTGAACCAGGTTGAACCAGTTTGAACCAGAGTTGAACCAGAATTCAAATTGAAGCTGAATTGAACGTCGAAACAACTTCAAATCAACCGAGGGTTCAATCCTTTGTTTATTTTGGTCTCTCCCACACATTCGGAAGGATCAGAAGAATTTTTGAGCCAAATTATTGTTTTTTTTGGTCATTATCAGACCGGTTCAGATAATTATCATACCGGTTCAGCTCATTCGGGCATGAGAAATACTCCAAGAAGGTATACGAGTATAAACTATTCCCTATTTTGTTAAGAAGTTCCTGGAGGATATTTTTCTAAAAAATATTCTTAAGGATAACTCAATAACACTACGCCGGACAACGCGTCACAAATAAAGACTCAACGCCAACAATCGAGGGTCAGTTATATGTTGAACCAATAAGCACGAGCTAAAGATCGGAAAATCAGCAATCGACTTCGGGTTCAAAATTCCGATAACGGTCAGACAATAAATGCAGCACCGGAACCCTTACAGACGTTCGACAAAGCACCGAATAGCCTGAAGGATTGAAGGAATACAGAACAAAAGTCATTCCAAAGTCCCATTACACCGACTGAGGGTAGGGGCAATCATATCCAAAGCATTCCAGACTCTTCTATAAAAGAACGAGGCTGAAATACTTTGGAGGGGGTATCTGTAGGCGTATAAAATTGCCTATAGGTCCCTTAGCACAGCTCGACACGGTGATTCGACAAACCAACGAACCATCAAGTGACGAGGCGACGAGGTCAACGAATTGCACGCGAGCAACGAAATGCATTCGCATGCGGAATCAATCCAACGGTTCGGGAAGTCAACGAGTCGTCCAACCATAAAATGGATTCGAACTCAAACACCAAGGCGGATTTACTGCCAAATAAAGATCCAGACTGTCAAATCAAGGTCCGGATAAATCGAATACAGAACCGAAAAACGGGAAACGACGGAAAACAACACCCAGAGGGGCTCGGCCAAAACCGAGCCACCTCAAGGTGGCTCGGCCAAAGCCGAGCCACCCCGGGGTGGCTCGGTGGCCGAGCCACCCCGGGTGGCTCGGCTAGTGCCGAGCCACCTCGGGGTGGCTCGGCCTAGTGTCGAGCCACCCTGAGGTGGCTGGCCCAGATCTGTGCCAAAGGCACAGATCTGGTTGCCTATAAATAGGGACTTGGGTTCACTTTTTGGAGGACTTTTGGAGAGCCAAAACTCTGCCGGATTGAGACCTTGTTCTTGAGTTTTTGAAGGCTTGAAGACTTGGACGTTCGGATCTGGTTCTTGGCGAGCATCCGCATCACAAAAAGCAGGAGTTCGAGAGGACCGGATCTCAGATCTACGTTGCTATACTCCGGATCAAAGCTTGGTCTTTGATCCCGAGATTCGAGCGATTGTTTCCTTGGTGAAATAATCCCTCCGGCTATTATTTCCTTGGTGAAATAATACCCGTCACACTGCGTAGATCTGTCTGGATCTAGATCGTGCGGTGGTCAACGGATCAACCATCGGCGCAGGCAAACAACCCACTTAAGCGAGTGATCGGATAACAGGAGCTCGTGATTTGTTCGGTAAACAAGAGAAAAGTTGTAATTTTTATTTCTTTATTTTGATTTTCATTGTAACCGGATCTTATAAAAAGACCGGATCTTTGTAACTCAAAAAGTTGTTATTTAAAGATGACAATGGAATCAGTAATGAAGAAAGCAACAATTTTTCCCGCGAACAATGACGGAGATTTGTAGTTTCTTGGGCCTGATTGACTTTTATAGTAAGTTCATTCTGGACTTCTCAAATACTGCGACACCACTTACACGCTTTATGAAGAAGGGTGTATCGTTTTTTGGCACAGAGTGCCAGGACGCCTTTGAAACCTTAAAGACTAGTTGACTATAGCACATATATTGATTATCCCGAGCAGTGACAAGACTTTTATTGTCTATAAGGATACATCATTATCGAGACTAGGAGGTATTTTGATGCAGACTCAGAGAGTAGTTGCTTACACCTCATGGCAGTTGGGGACTCATGAGCAAAATTATCTCACTCACGATTTAGAGTTGGTAGCAATGGTCTTCGCACTGAATACATGGAGACATTACCTTTATGGAGTGCAGTTCAAGCTATTCACGAATCATCAGAGTTTAAAGTATCTTTTCTCCTAGAAGGAACTCAATCACAGATAGCGACGATATGTTGAGTTTATTAAGGATTACGAGTTTGCAATTCAATATCATCCGGGAAAGGTGAACGTTGTAGCAGACGCATTGAGCAGGAAGCGTCATCATCAGATTTTAGCTTTTAGGTGCTCGTTGTATCAAGATCTTCACACCCTTAGCTAGTTTGACTTTAGGCCAGAGATTGGCGGGAGCAGTACATTTTTAGGAGCTTTGTCTGTATAACCATCTTGGATTGATAGCATGTTCAGAACTCAGCTAGAGGACTCTTGGATTCAAATTCGAAAGGAGGAGATTTCTAAAGAGCCAAAGACCGATTGGACCGTTGGAGCAGATGGAGGACTTCGAATGAAGGGCCGATTAGTGATGCCAGGAAATCCATAGCCAAAGAAGAACTTATTTGATGAGGCGCATCGTACTAGGTACACAGTGCATCCAGGCACAACTAAAATGTTCAAAGATCGGAAGAGACATTTTTAGTGGTGCGGCATGCGTAGGGAAATTTTATAGTATGTAGCTAAATGTTTTACCTGCCAGTAAGTGAAGGCAGAACATTAGAGACCCGCAGGAACCCTACAGCCTTTAGCCATTCTGGAGTGAAAGTGGGTAGATATTTCCATGGACTTTATTATAGGCTTGCCAAAGTCGAAGAAGGGGAACGATTCTATTTGGGTGATAGTTGATCGGTTGACAAAATCAGTACATTTCATACCAGTTAAGGCGACTTATACGGTGGAGACTTATGCGGGAATATTTATTCAGGAGATTGTGAGATTGCATGGAGTTCCAGAGATGATTGTATCAGATTGAGGTTAGTTTTCACTTCGCATTTCTAGAGTAGCTTTCAAAATTCTTTCGGTAGCCAGTTATCGTATTCTAGTGTGTTCTACCAGCAGACTGATGGACAAACGGAGAGAGTGAACCAAGTATTGGAGGATATGTTGCGGGCATGTGCTATAGATTTCTAGGATAGTCAGCTTGCTACTTGGACCAGAACTTGTGAGACATACTACATAGAAGGTACGTAGATTAATTCGAGAGCATATTCTTATATCACAGAGTTTGCAGAAGAGTTATGTAGATCAGAGGCGACGACCACTAGAGTTTAAGGTTGGGGACTATGTCTTATTGAAAGTATCTCTAATGAAGGAGTTTAGCGATTTGGTAGAAGCGGAAAAATTACCCTGAGATATATTTGTCTGTTCAAGATTGTTGAGCGCATTGAAGCTGTATCGTGTATTCTAGATCTTCCAGCATCGATATCGAGTATACACGACGTTTTCCATGTTTCGATGCTCCTGAAGCATTTGTGTGATGAGGAGTAGCAGGGAATGTTAGATGCACCGAAGAGTGAGCTTCATGATGATTTGACCACTATTGAGATTCCAGTTTGTATTCTTGCTAGAGAAAACAATAAGCTTAGAAAACTATCGATGTCAAAGTTCAATAGAACCGGAAAGGACCCGAGGAGGCTTCTTGGGAGCGCGAGGAGGATATGCATCGTGACTTCCCGCACTTGTTTGAATAGATAAATTGATTGATTATTATTTGTTCATATTTATGATTATCTATATGATCATTTATATGATCATATTTATATTTAATGCTAGAATAGGGGTATTAACACTTAGCTCCTAATAATTCGGAACACATGGTATATATATGAGGGTTCCTTGTATGGATTTTTCGCCCGACGTACTAGTTCTGCTTAGTTAGGGGTTAAGTGAGAGTATTTGCATTCTAGATTGTTAAAAGTAGATATTTCTTTGTTTCATATCTAGAGATTAATGATACGAGATGTGTATGTGAGGGTTTCCTTGTCTGGATTATTCCCTCAATGTGCTTTTCTCATATTATTAATCTCTAAGATGATTGCGGAATTTCGAAGAAGAAATTCTTTTAAGGGGGGAAGAATGTAAAGCCCCAAAATTTTTGAAAATAGTATTATAAATGATAATAAATGAGTTTTATTTTGATTGGTGATTATCATGGGATAAATGGATCTGTAGGTGTAAATTTTGATCTCCCGAAAATAGGGATTTTGTTTGTATTTATAAGAATAGCTTATTACAAACTAATGAATAAAAAATTACAACAGAAGCAGATGGAATGACCTCCTTGTTTAACGTGGGGACTTTTGGTAGCTATAGGACGCTTCGCTCGATTTTCGCACCGAGTCTGCTTCCCTTGGACGATCCAACCGAGGCTGCTGGTGAGCTTTAGTACGCAGTAGAAGCTCGAGTCGATAGAGTTCGAGTCTCCGAGTTCGACGGTGATCAGGGCTCAAAACTAGGAGAAGATGCTACAATGCAAAGATTATGCAAAGACCTTGTCGTCGACTCTGTGGAGAGTCGAGAGCTAGTGGTTCAGTTAACTGATTGAATTAGTCAATTAGCTATGAGCGAACTACTAAACTTCTCCACCCGCTGAACGCTGAACGCTGAACGTTGAACGCTGAACGCTGAACCCCCTCCACTGTGGCCGGAAGAGGCTCTTAAATAGAGGAGAGACGGTGCGGCCGCTCCTTAAATCATGGGATATGACCATATGTCGTTAGGAGATACCATGCCTTGGGTTGTACTATGAGCGGCTGCCTGATGGGTTCGGAGTACTGTACTCCTTCCCTTCATGTCGTGAGGAGTGGGATGGCCCCTCCTTATACGTGAGATAGCGGCTACCCAGTACTCGAGTGGGTTTATCCAGCTTGCCGTTTGCGGGCGGATTCAGCTCTTAACTCGTGCAGACGAGGCGGGCTTCCTGCGGGCAGACCTGGCGACTGACTGGTCAATCGTACTGTGAGTGGCTACTTGAGGGGTTTAGAGTACTGTACTCCTTCCCCTCACATCGTGCGGGAAGCGGGAAGGCCCATCCCTGTACGCAGTGTAGCGGCTATCAAGTACTCAAGGGAGCCCAGTCAGCTTGCCGTTTGCAGGCGGATTCAGCTCTTGACTCGTGCAGGCGAGGCGAGCTTCAATCGTGAGCGTGCAGGCGGATTTGGTGACTACACAGATTTGACTGGTTGCTTGTACTGTGAGCGGCTATTTGATGGGCTCAGAGTACTGTACTCCTTCCTCTCATATCGTGTAGGTAGTGGGAAGGCCCATCCCTATTATACGGTGTAGCGGCTGTCAGGTACGAATTCGACTCGTGCGGGCGATTCGAGTAAGAAGGCAAATTTAGATGATCTTGACTCGTGCGGGCGAGTCGGTCATGCTGGCGAATCTGAATGACCTTGACTCGTGCGGGCGAGTCGGTCATACAGGCGAATCCTTGATCAACAACCGTGGAAGAATTTTAGGGCTCGTGCGGTTTGGGTTTGCGCTAGTGAGTCCAATCCGTGGGTGAGTCCCGCCCTTAATTTGAGTGGGCGACTCTGACTCGCGGGCGAATTTATGTATAAGTTTGCGGAGGTAATTTTTACCGTCTACAAGACCCCCTTTAAAGTTTTCAGACCTAAACCGGCTTGCGTGTGGTCTGGAATACTTTGAATAAAGAAGTTCCTAGCGAATCAAGTGCATTTGGTTCTCTTTAGGATTTTTAGCAAACCCTCAGCTATCAACGGGTTTGATTTGTCTTTACCGATTTCCGTTTGAATCGGGCTAGCCATACTATTCCCCTCAGTATGATGAGTTGTCGAGTAGTTTCTCTTAGGCTTAACGCTAAGATTTCTGCTCTAACCCTTAGCCGTCTGAGGCGTGGGTTTGGGCGAGGTCATTTCATTGGCGGTTCATGGCTCTAGGCGAGTCGTAATTTCTCTCCAAAGGCGAATGAATCGTTTAGGCAAAATTCATCTTCGGAGGTGCAATTTGGTAGGATTCACTGGATTGAGCCAGGTTTTCGCAGGCGAAAACCTTCCTTTGGGCGGAATTGGACTTGACAGGAGGTAAACCACGTGTTCGCCGATGAGGCTTCGTGCTCTCCAGCTAAGGCAGCGTGGGTCCGTCAGGTCGCATTAATTATGATTCGACAGTCTGACGTCAGCTTCGTGCGCCTCGTTAGAATCGTGGCCGTGGTTTTTGAATCCAACCGTCAGATTTAGCCACTAATTTCGGCTCGGGTTCCGGGTTTTGACTGACCCGTTTCCCGCTTCGACGGTTCCTTCGAACTGTTGGGAGCCATCTGGGCCGTCGATTTCGATCATGGCCACGTCTCTCATCTGCCAGCGTTTCACCTCTTGAGGGCGATCGTGGCCACGTAAGCAACTCCACCTTTAAATAGGCTTTGTTCCCCTCCTTTGAGAGCTACTGTGCTCAGGAATTTTGTTTCGTGAAAATTTTCTAAAGAGAAAGAATTCCCGCTTCGTCCCCGATTCTTAGACCTGGTGCCAAAATCTAAGAAATGCGTTCCAAAGGGAGGAGGTCCTGGACGTATTCTGATTGCCTCACCGCCGGTGCGACTGCCAGCGTGCCTGAGACGCACTTGGGTAAGTCAAAAGGTTCGTCTGACGACCTTGTGTTGGTTGCTGACGTCGGGTCGGGAGGATGAGTATCACTCGTCTTCCCCGGTGGATTCTGTTGTCTTTTGGCAGTTTCCCTGATTTGGATAAAATCGGCCCTTTTCAGGCGGATTTTACCTTTATTCGCAGAGGATGATTTCTGTCTTTACAAGCGAAGTTGGCCTTTATCGGGTGAAGGCAAACTCGTTTTTGACAGGTGAGTTTGATGTTCTTTGGTAAAGGCGAATACAGTCTATATAGGCAGATCTCGTTCTCGTCAAGCGGATTTCACTTTCTGATAGGCAGATTTACATTTGCCCACCTTGGCTTGATAGGCGGATATGCCCCTAGGGCGGACTCCGTCCTGACTCTTTGGTTCTGTCTTGCAGTGACCTTTTCTGACGAAGCTCTTCCGAAGGGCATGGCCATCGGTCTCGTCGGAGGTACGGGCTATACGGCGCCTCCCTGATTCCCTTTCTTGGATCCGGTACCCGTGTTCACTACCGATAAGCCGGACGGCCAGGTAAAGAGAGTCACCGACGGGTACCCTCTGACATTACATGAGTTGACTACCGACGCGGTGTTGACAGATGAGGCCAGGACGGAGCTACAGAAGCCTCAGTTTTTGTTCGGTGATGCTGCGATTGATACTTCCGCCCTGTTGATCAAGGAGAGTAGGTGGCTCCGCGTAGTGGACGGGGTCCACTATTATCTTCCCAGCATGCCGAGGGGGTTCTCGATAGTTGAGTTGCGGTCCCTCGTGGTCACAAGAACGATGAACTAGGATTTGACCCCAACTCAAGATGGGGTGACTTGCTGTGTCTTTACGGGCTCCACGGCTAGGTACTGGGTGGACATTTCTTGCAAACGTGTGACCGCTCTACGTCCTGGCCTACCGTTCAACGAGTTGCCGGCAGCGGTCGCGGAGACCTTCCATCATCGCTTCTTCTAAGCTGGTGGGAGGTTTCCCCCAAAGGACTTCAGAGCCCCGGGGTGGATCTACTCCGCGCCTGGTAGCAACACATGGTGGTCCAAGATCACTGACTACATTCTGGTTTAGAATTCTGACCTCATGGATTCAGAGCTATACGTAGCCATTCGGGCCACTCGACATGGTCTGAAAATTAACACTCCTCAGTTCCACAGCATCTTGGAAGTGTATTATGCGGATAGTGGCACATTCTTCACCCCTAACAGTGAACTTGGCATAACCCTTCACGAGATATACGACGTGTCAGGGCTGCCCCTGGGAAACTTCCCATATGAGGAGTACATCCCGGGTCAAGATGAGATTAACCAGCTTTCTGACCACTCCCCCTTGGTGGTTAAGACTCTATGGGAGTTGCTCTGCCACTACTATATATGCCTCAATACCTTAGGGGCGGTAGACCACAAAGGGAAGAAGAAGAGAGCTCCGGGGATCAGCCATAAGAACTGGGCTAATTATTTATTCCCGGAGAATAACATCAGAGGGAGACCTACTCTGCCGCTGGGCGAGTGTGACCAGGCCGAAGTGGAAAGGAAGACGGTGGAAGGGGGAGCCACCATGACTCTTGAGCATGATAATGGTGGATTCAGGTTCAGAACAGTTCTACACTCGTTCCATCACCAGGCCAAGTCCCCTATATCTGGAAAGGCTCTGCTCGCGGGGTACCTCATGTTGTGGCTGAAGAGGTGTGTGGTCCCCACTCATTCTTTTGAGGCGATTCCGGTGGAGGTTGTGTACCCTCTTGTTTGCTTAGCCCACGGGAAGTCCTATGCCTTGGTGTCGACGATGGTGGCATGTATACATCGGGGACTCTGCACATTAACGGCCCAATTTTGTCGTGTGTCGACTATCGACGAAGGGGAAGGGGAAGTTGTCAGAACCCCTAACCCTAGAGTGTGGCTGTCGTACACTTACTTGATCGCGTGGTTTGTCTACCACTGTGAGTGTTTGATGAGTGCCACAGCGACTCTTCAAGGAGACAGGTTCGTCCCGTTCGTCTAGCGTCTGGAGAGGTGCTCTTGGAAGTGTAAAGACATCCTCGATGCACGGAAGACGCTCTCTCATTTTGGCCACTATAACTTTCGCTGGTTCTTCCCCTACTTCAGTAGAGGAGGATATGAGGAGTCTCTTAGGGATGTATCGACGGTGGACCATCACACCGTTCTCTCCTGCGGCGCTTTTCGATGGTTAGTGAATATTCGACCGGGGTATCACATCCTGCGAACAGGCTCTGTGTGCTACCTCGAGCCGTACCTCCCTTGCAGGTTTGCCCACCAGTTTGGGTACGACCAGCTATACGTGGGAAACATTAATCCCCACTTACACTTCGAAGGAGGGCTAGTGGATGGTGCTCAGGGATGGTTCTGGACTCATGCTGGTGGTACCCATGCCCATTTTGAGCTACCCGCAAAGGATCGTGATTTGCACCATACGCTCCTGTACTGCCGATGGTATCGAGGCGCTAGCGCCAATCCCGAGGGCTTTCAGTTCTAGAGTTCCTGCTTGATGGAGCACGGGCGTCACCCCAGAGGAGCTCCTCATCCCTCAAGGCGGAAGGGCTGCCAAACTGCCAGAGAGTGGTTTTTAGAAGATCCAGCTAAAGACAATGAGGGTTTCGATGCAGGTTTAGATGAATCCGGGGCACCTGAGGCTCAAGCCCCTTCCCTTAGTCTTTCAATGGATCCCTCTGGTGAGCAGAGAGAACCTGACGAGTTAGTCCGGGCAGGCGAGCGTCTGGAACAAGCCCGGAGAACGATAGCTGGACGGATGGGGATGCCCCTCCTATCTCCAAGTAGCTCACTTCTCTCTAAGCGACAGCGGCAGATAGCGGCCGAAGGCTCCAGAATGGAAGCGGCCAAGAAGGCACGTCATGGAGAGACGGCTGAGACTGCCAGAGCGACGGAAGGTCAGGACGCCGCCGCTCAGGTGATCATTCCTGGAGTGACTGCCTCTGGGACTGGGGCTGTTCCGCTCGCTCCCTCTGCTGAGCCGGGGGCGGCGACCTCGGAGGACGCTCCTCCACAGTCTGGTGTGAGGCCACAGGCAAGGGCTTCGGCGACCCCTACGACCGCACCAGGAGGTAATCTTCAATGTAGCACCCTCGGATGTAAGGTCGAATATGCACCCTCTCACATTTGTGTTGCATTTACGCAGGTGCAGTCGAGAGAGTGATCTCCATTTCTTCCGACGAAGAGGAGGGGACCGGAGACGAAGAAGAGCTTGGTGGCTCAGGTAAGTGTATGACCTAACGTTGTTGACCCTTCTGTACTGAACTATCAATGGGGCTCCTCTTGAGGGGCATTTGTTAACCCTCTTCTTGCATTCGTAGTCGATCCTGCCCATGAAGTCGCTGGTAAAGAGAATCCTCCCTCTTGGGCGGGCCCTTCGATTGGAGAGATAGGCGGATCAGAGGAGGACGATGACGTCTCGGTTCATAAGGCGATATCGAGCGAGGAGGAGGCGTTGGCTCGTGAAGACATGTCAGGCCAACAAGGGGAAAGCCCCATTCCTGGGGAAGTGTTGGCCGGAGGTGGGCCACCAGCGCAGGAGTCTCCGATCCAAAAGGAGACCCCCATTCGGTTAGTGACCACTTCCTCGTCCTTGGTGGTTGTCGGCGTTGCGGCTGATACTCCAATGGTGTCGGTAGGCACGTCGGCTTTGGAAGCACCTGTCGCCACTTCAACAGTCATGACTACCAGCACCTCGATTGTGACTTTGACCATGACATCCGCGGCGGCTGAGGCTACCATCTCTCCCTTGGAACGTTCGCGCAAAAAGAAGGTGGCTCGAGCCCTGGCTAAGTTTCAAGACACTCTAGCTGACTGCATCAAGCTCACGTTGGAAGAGAGCTGTCCCTTTGAGCAATTCAAGGAGGACCTCGATTATGACATGGTTTTCTTGATCAAGAAGCTTGGCGCCACCGCGGCTAAGCCGTATTTCCAACGTTTGGAAGAGGTGGAGCGGGCTATTCGACAGTTACTTACCCTTCGTGCAATGAGTTCCGAGATCGTTCATCGTGCGTCCGGTGAGGTTCAAGCAGCATTGGAGGAGCACGACCGCAGACTGAATGAGACCATGTCGTTGGAGGCAAGGTTGTCGTAGGAGTTGGAGCAGGTCAAGGCTGAGAATGAACGAGTGACCCACGAGCAACAAAAGGCTAACTCCCGCCTTTCTCGCCTGTCTTTGGAGATAGTGAAGCTGAAGCAAGTCATTGCTAATGTGCAGGCCTCCCTAGCTACTCAATAGAAAGCTCGTGAACAGGTTGTAAGGGAGTTGGAGGATATCGAGTCTCGACGGCAGCTGGTCGCTGGTTCCATTGAGGAAAAGGACTGAGCCCTCAAGGAGGCCAAACATACCGTCCAAGACTTGGTCTCGCGCACTGAGGAAGATCTTCGCCAAGAGATCCTGAGGAGGCTCGAGCTTCGTCATGCTGGGGAGATCCGTGAGGCAGAGTTGCGATTGAGAGCTTTGTAATTTGCCTTTGATTCCCGCGTTGTAATAGAATTTCTTTTCATGAATGAAATTATCCTTTTTTTTCTAGCACTATTACTTTCGTGCGTGCCCCATTTTTTTATTGTTCAACATGGATTCGCACCAGTCTGAGTTTGGCCTTAGGGGAATCCTAGCTACAGGAGGATTCTAGCCGTCGGCGAATTTTAGCTGCGGGCTTGTTTTATCTGTAGGCGAATTCTATCTACAGGCGAAATTGGGGCTGACTCAAATTCCAGAGTGGCATGTGAGTCTGATCGGGTTAGAATCACGTGAGTTCGAACGACGAGTTCGACCCGCGTGTGGGCACCGCCCTTAGTGGGCTACATGTCGCTCGTTAGTTAAGACGACGTGGGCAAGTCGCTTCGCACTAAAGATGGCATAGTGGGCCTCTTCGTTCTCCACGCCCACTTTGGGCCGTTGGTTGAAGATCGTGTCTAAAAACTGCCAGATCTTTCCCGTTCATGCAAGATCCCGAGTTGTTCGGCCTTACTCTCGACTGTTCGGCCCTGAACGGTCCAATCGAATGGTGGACAACTGTCTAAGCTATGAGTATTTAATGCCCCTCCTCCTCGTTAAGGGAGGTTGCAGTTTCCCTGTTGTCTTCTTCAGAGAAAGTCCAAATTTTCCTTTTGTTACACTCGGAATGGCGCCGAAGGTGAAAAGAGTTGTCTCGAAGAAGAGGAAGGAGGCGTCTTCTTCGGGTGCCGCCGAGGCTGCTGCCGCTGAAGGTACCCTTTTGTCCCGATTTTTGCAAGTTGAGCAGGTACTTCTCGCCTAACTCTTTCTCGTATCGTCATTGTGTTACACAACTCAAGAAGAGGTGCTGACTACAGAAGAGCACGCGGCCGAGCCCATTTTGATTTCCGATGACGAATCTGAGAGTACCACAACTTCCTCCGCCTCAGACTTCGTTCCTCAGCCTGGAGTCGAACTTTGTCTCGAGGTTCCACCCATCGCGGCACTTGCTCCGGGTCAAGAGCTTGTTTCCTCAGATTCCTTGCCCATACAGGCTCGTGTTGAGGAATTTGAGAACGCTGTGAAGTAGGTAATTTCCCTTGTCAGTCTTAGCATGGGAACCTACAATGGCTTCAAACAGTCCCTCTTGGATCGTGTGGTCGACCTTAGGCGGCTGGGTGAAAACCGGCTTGCTACTCGTTGTGTGCAGAGGCTCCTTTTTCTGGAGTCATGCTTGACGCGTCTGGAGATTTTACTGCGAGAGGGTCCAGAAGTCGATGTGGAGTCCTTCCTATCTCGTATTAAACATCGGGAGGCCTGGGAGCAGGAAGCCTGCTCTAAGGAAATAGCAGACTTGGAATCCCGCGTCGCCTTCTGAGTGGGTTAGCAGCGCTTGCTGCAAGAGCGTATAGGCGACTTCACTTCCACCTTATCTCGGCTGAGGGCCGAGTTGGAGCAGGTGGAGATGACCCTGAGGGGGCTTCAATCTGAGAGCACCAAGGTTAGCAAGACTGCTAAGGATGAAACTCGTAGCCTCCAAGCATTGCGCCAGGTCTATGCTGCTGCCAGGTCAAGCTTTGAAGATCGGGCTCGGAAGGAGGCTGAAGACAAAGCTCGAGAGGACCACGCGAGAAGGGTGGCTGCGGTCAAAGCAGAGCTTACATCCTTTAGTTTGTTGGACTAAGACCTCAGGTCTGAGACTGTGTAACATTTTGCCTGTTTTGCTTCTGAAACTATGTCATGACTTGTTTGTTTGTGAAATCATAACTTTGTTCAAATGCACTATCTTAAAACTGAATGAGTGTTCATGTTCTTCTGGTTGCCCAACGCGTTTGTGCACGTATCTCTCCTAGTCGCTGTACTCTTTCATCTTTCTCTGTGAGGCCGTTGCAGGTGTGCTTTTGCTTGCAGGCGAGTTCAAACTACAGTCGGATTCCGGGCACAAGCGAGTTCAAACTGCTGGTGGATTCTGGCTACAGGCGAACTCAGGCCGTAGGCAAACTTCGGCTACAGGCGCGTTCTGACCATAACCAGAACAAGTCGAAGACAAAATTAATGCCGGTTCGGGGTAGCCACGTGTCTGACCGTGGTCCTAAGTGCTCGCCAGCTGGACTGACATTGGCACGTCCTCTCACAATAAGACGGTGTAAGAGGTCTCATCATTCTCCACGCCCGATCTGGAACGCTGGATGATGGACACGTACTTGGTCCGTACGTCATACACTAACCTTTTTATTTGTCAGAGGGGCCACCGCATTGATTGTTTTCTTTTTGTTCAGGATGGCACCGCGTGCAAAGGCATCTAACGAGAAGAAAGCAAGGGGTGGGGCTTGTCCTTCGGTTCCCCCACCTGATCGCTATCCAGAGCCTAAACCTTCGGGCCCCATTCTGGCTCAGTTAGAAGAGTTAGAGAACACTATGAAGCAAGTGATCTCGCTTGTTGACCAGGATCGAGGCACTTTCGCAGAGCTGAAGCAGTCTCTCTCGGACCGTGTGGCCCTGCTCAGTTGCCAGGGCGACTTGATGCTCGGGGTGAGGTGTTCAATGAAGCTCATTGATCTAGAATTGCTTCTGACAAGATTAGAGAACTTGCAACATGCGGATTTGGAGCCCGAAGTGAAGCTACTCTTAGTTCCAGTCCGCCGCTATGCTATGTGGCAGTAGGAGTATCGAAGGCGGGACATAGAAGACAAAGAGTCCCTTATTGCCCGCCTGGATTTTCGGCACCGCCTATTGCAATCTAACATGGAGTCTGTCATTTCTTCCATCTTTTTGGGTACGATCCCGCACGCGGAAGGGGAATCAACCTTACAGGCCTGTGCATTCAGAGGGAGATGGTGGAAGGCGATCTCGCCAGAGAGAGGCGTAATCTTCCACTGCTGCTTCAAGAGGATGCCGCTGCTAACGCTTCTTTCGAAGCGCGGGTCCGACAAGAGGTAGAGGAAAAAGCTCGCGCCATGCATGCGGAGAAGATAGCCGAAGTCAGGACTAAGCTTGCGTCTTTCAAGTTCCTGGAATAAGCCCGTAGGGTAGGAGCAGATTCCAGGTGTTCTGTTTCATGTTTTGCTTCTCGAATGGAATGTTATGACTCTCTTGGTTGTAAAGTCATAACTTTGTTCAAATGTACTGTCTAGAAGCATCCAATGAAGTTCGTACTTTCTCGTTGTGCACGTATTCTTTTCGTATGTCGCCATTTAGTGTCTTGCTCATATAACCACCGGCGATTTCATGCCGTAGGCGAAGTTCAGGCCTAGGCGTATTTTCGTCACAGGCGAACTGACGAGTTCGTGTTGTAAGTGAGATTTAACCTGGTGGCGAGTTTTGTTCTGCAAGCTCAACTCGAATCCTGGCTTATTTGTGCTGCAGGCGAAATTCGAGTGTCGTCGAGTCGGTTTTGCAGGTGAAACTCGAGCTCTGGCGAATTTATACTGCGAGCGAGACTCCAATGAGAGCGAGTTCATGCTGCGGACAAAACTCGAGCGATGGCGAGTTTGAACTGCCGACGAAACTCAAGTACAGGCGAGTTTGGGCTGAAAGCTTAACTCGAATGCTGGCGAACTTGTACTGCTGGTGAAAGTTTAAACGCAGGCGAATTCATGCCACGTGTCTGCCTGCGGACCCAAATGCTTGCTAGCTAAGGCGCTGCGGGCCCGTTAGTGCTCATTAATTATGAAGACGGGACGCCTCGCCCTTCGTGCTCAATCCGAACGGTCGGTTTGGAGTCCCAAGAGCCGTGGCTTTAATGGGCGTTGAGCTCGAAGCGTCGTGAGACATCTGAGCCGCTCGATTATTTGGGACAGCGTATTTCAGCCGTTGGGCCTTGGGCTATATGATGTACTCGCCATCCCTCTGGCTGAGTTCTCGTATTTATGATAATTCACCTCTAAAGAGAAAGCTCCAGATTCCTCTCTGTCCAATGGCCTCTGAGAGTGTTGGCTCCTCCTCCTCCGTTGCCGGCGTTGGTACGACGCCGCCCTCGGTTGTAGACCCGACCCGAGGGTCTTCTGCTCCGGCTCTCCTTCCTCCGAGAGTGTTGGTCGTCCTTTGGTAGCTGGAGGACGCCATACGTAGGACGGCGGTGATTGTTAGAGAGGGCGCCGGTCGGTATTACGACATGCTCCCCTTCATAGAGGAGAGCTTGGAGGAGATCCGACTCGTAGGTGGTCCCCAGCTCGCCCGACGATGGGAGCGAGAGCTCTACCGCTTGGAGGGGCTGATGTATCGCCTCGAGGATTTGGTGCACACCGACTCTGGTGACGATCTCCTACCGCTTGCGATGAGCGTCATGTTTGAGCACGAGGCTCTGGTGAGGCACATCTTGGTGCAGGAGGCCGAGCTTCAACGTTTGCAGAAGCGACATCTCGCCTTGCTAGACAAGATGGACGCTTACCACGTCAACTGTTCCTTCATGGAGGTGGAGTCTCTCCGGGGGGAGGAGAATTTGAAGAAGTGGCAGGCCGAGAATACAGAGGTCTGTCGCCTTACTACTGTGGCGTGGCAGGTTCTCTGAGGTCTGCGCCAGGAGGTAGAGGACGGTGAGGCCGCTCTCGTCCGGGTTCGGCGACAGCAGGAGGAACATGCCCGAGTCAAGCGGGCGGCGGAGCTTGCAGACGTTAAAGCGAAGGTCGCCAACTTCAGCCTGTCGAAGCTGATCTAGGATGTTCTCCTTTCGTTATGCCTAAAGAAAAACTTTTGATGATGTTATATCTTAATTATGTTGTTCGTAAACTTTGCCTGACAAGGCTTTTCATATTTTGGGTTATTTAACATTTTGCGTGCATAACCCCTCCCCTTTTTTTTTATTTTTTGTGTTTGATCTTTGCCTAGGACTATTGGTAAGTCCATGATGACCATTATGTTGGGGTTCACCTGCACTGTTTGGCGTCTAAGTTGAGCAAGTATACCATTTCTCGCAGTGTAGCGAGCCTTCGACTAGTCTGTTTTGTTGGACCCTAGAGGGGGGG
>BQKN01057852.1:1689-15927 GCA_022839385.1 Asparagus kiusianus | reverse complement strand
GCGAAACTGGGTTTATCATCGTATCGGTTGCATGATCGGGTTATCCTTAAGAATACCACGCATGGCACTCTCCAGGAACTTTCCGTGGAAGAAAGGAAATAGTTTAGACTCATATACCTATTGGAGTATCAGGGAGCAGTTTAACCTCTTATACTGGTCGGAGGATTGAGAAGCAGTTTATACTCATATACTCTTTGGAGTCTTAAGAAGCAGTTTATACTCTTATACTTATCGGAGTGTCAGGAAGCAGTTTATACTCTTATACCGGTCGGAGTGTCAGGAAGCAGTTTATACTCTTATACCGGTCAGAGTGTCAGGAAGCAGTTTATACTCTTATACCGGTCGGAGTGATGTCGTTCTCAACTGGCTTACTCTAGCGTTATGACGTCGGCTTCAACCAAAGTCTGGATACTATTCTTTAAAGTAAAGCAGGCCTTGGTGGGATGAAGGACCCTCCTGTGGTATGCGCAGTACTTCGGATCCACAGTATTGTCAGCTTCCTCCTGATTCATGATCGGTGGTAGCTTGATCTTGTTATTTTTAAGGAGTGATTCGAAGATGGCTGGAACATCTTCGTCCTTGAAGGAGTACTCTTTTTGAGACCTCTGATCCGAAGTCTTCTGCTGTCTCCGGGACTGCTGTTGCGATGTTTGATTAGCATCAACAGCCACTGCAGGTGTCTTGCCCTTACCACGGGAGGCGAAGTTAGAATTCGGAGGCTTAGTTGTTGATTGACCCCTCTCGGCTTTCTTCCTTCGGAGGAATCGCTCAGCTTGCTCCCCTCGGACCTTCAGATCCTTCCACGTTTTAGACGGTGCTGTCCCCATTGCTTCCAACACGTCCAACGAAAGATTGTTGTGGCAGGTCTGGAGAATGAACTCTTCAGTGATCGGGTCCCTGCAATTCAATGCCTTGTTCCGGAACCTCTTGACGAAGGTGTCGACTAACTCCCCGTCCTTCTGTTTTTCGTGCAGCAATGATCCGATAGATATCTCGGTGTCGTCGTCGAAGAAATTGGTGAGGAACTTAGTCTCCATATCGTCCCAGCTATTCATGCTACCTGGCTTGAGGCGGCGATACCAATCGAAGGCGGCTCGGCGAAGAGTGCCAACGAATGACCGCACCATCAGAGGTTCATTACCAGAGATGACCCCCAAATGTGATTTGAAGTAAATCACATGCTGAGTGGGTGAGCCTTTCCCATCAAACGGCGTGAAGTTGATTAAGTTGAACTTCGCCGGATATGGGATTGATTCCCATTCTCTTGGGTATGGACAAGGAATGCCCGTTTTCTTCACCTCTTGAGCAGAAATCAATGTATTGATCTTGCTTTCGAGGTTTTTGATTTTTAGACTTTCACCCGAGTTTTCGTCAGCACGATTCTGAGGTGGAAGCGTGGTGTTGTGGCTAGCATTCTCATTGCCACCCCCTGCATTGATGGGAGGGTTATTGGCGTTATAAGTTTTATTTGCACATGTGTCCTCATCTTCCAGATTGTTCTGGTTATGACGACTTGGTTCGCCTTGTTGGTTCCTCAATGCCTGGATTTGTTGGTCATGCATCTCTCTCATAGTCTGCATGGCCATCTGCATTTCGAACTTGAAGCTCTCTTGCTGTTTAGCCATGGCTTCTTCGAGCATCTTGGCCACTTGTTCCGCGCTTATCATCAGCAACTCGCGGGGTTCCCCCTCACTGGACACTGTATTATCTGATGCGACCGCAGAGCAGGCATCCGACTCTTCACCTTCTGAAGGTAGTTTTGTCCGAACCCTACCATAAGTTCCTCGTGTGATGGCTCCAGACTGCATACGGGTTAGACGCCGGGATGCTTTCAGAATCTACTCGAGATTATCCCGTGCCGATGTCCTTTTGCTGGTCATGTTAGCGGTGACCCTCGGGAATTCTCCATCTTCAACCGCCATTCTTCTTCGTCGGAAACGCCTAGACCTTGGCTTTGGCATTTCAGTGCTAAGCCTCTCGAAAACTGAAACTCTTTCGGGGACCGTCTTGATGCAGTTACACTCAGACAATACCGCCCGAATGAGTTTGGAATAGGAGCATTGATTCTCTAGCCTTTGAGGACTCCTCTTCCTAGTTTTCTTCGTACCCCCAACACGATAGTACAACTCGTCTGTTTGAAGATCGGAGTAACCTATCGTGTGTTGGCACGACTTCTCAGGTATAATGTTATCATCATCGGATGACAACGTTTCCTTCTGAGGGCGAACTGCCTTCTTCGGGCTTTCAAAAGTTACGCGCCTCGAAACATGCCTTTGTGGGCGCCAGTTCTCAGCGGGCTCCTGGACTTCGATGCGCAAATTGGCGCGCGCAGCAGCCTTGAACTCCTCGTCATGCTGAAAATGATGGCAACCCCCAGCAAGTTGAGTCGTTCGGGGCTTCTTCATCGGGCCCAAACGTTCTTGAACTGGAGCCTTGCCTCTTTCATCGGGAATTAGACCGATGCGTTCCAAAACTGACCTCCTTCTTCGGGATGGTCCTGTGGGATCTCCCGGAGCATCTATGGGGATTATCGGCGATTTGAGTTAGCTCACCGAAGGTTGAACCTGCTTCGAAGGCTGTAACGATTGTGCCTTAGCCTGAATCGCCGCTTCAGATTTCGGCCTCCTTACTTGGCGGGTTGGTGGTGGTTTCTTTGCCACCTCCTTCTGCAGTCTTCTATGGGCCTCTTAGACTTGAGCCCGTGCCTGCGCTGACAGTGCGCGGTGCTTGCGAATGCGCTCCTCAAGTGTCGAACGATTCCGTTTGACACGGATCCATTCGTTCGTTGGCGGCTTGGAGGAGCTGCCATTCATCGGTTGTTGAGGCTGTTTGTCTCTCTTGTTCTTTGGACTCGCGTTATGGCGGATTCCATCCGTGGATTCCATTGCCTTCGTGAATTCTCGGGCCAAGCGTTGGCGTCGCCTTTGGCGGGCTCTCTTCGAGAGAGTCACCACTCCTTTGGTGACGGAGGAATTGGCAGGAATCGGCTTGACCTGGTTGGAAATTGGAGGGATCTCACCCAATGCGACTTTGGCATCCAACGGGGCGAGATCTTCGTTGGTGTTTTCAACATCTTCATACCAACGAGCTTTTCTCCTGGCGGAGAACTTCTTGGACTTGCGGAGGGAGGTTGATCCGGACGAGGACGACAAGTACTCCTCGAACTTCTGGTGGTCGAACTCGTATTCGACCTCCTCCATGACCGGGTTCGGGATCCGCGGCTGCGACGCAACGATCTCGGCAGCGAGATCGGTGGCTCCCACTGTGGTCGCCAGATTGTTCGCGGTGAAAATCGAGTCTTTCTTCATTGATGATTCCATTGCCATCTTAAATAACAACTTTTTGAGTTACAAAGATCCAGTCTTTTTATAAGATCCGGTTACAATGAAAATCAAAGAAAAATAAAAAAAAGATTACAACTTTCTCCTTGTTTGTCGAACAAATCACGAGCTCCTGTTATTCGGTCGCTCGCTTGCGTGGGTTGTTTGCCTACGCCGAGGGTTGATCCGTTGACCACCGCACGATCTAGATCCGGTTGGATCTACGCAGTACGACGGGTATTATTTCACTAAGGAAATAATAGCCGGGGGGATTAGTTCACCAAGGAACAAATCGCCCAAATCTCGGGATCAAAGACCAAGCTTTGATCCGGAGTATACCTGCGTAGATCTCAGATCTGATTTTCTCTCTCGAACTCCTGCCTTTTGTGACACGGATGCTCGCCAAGAACCAGATATGAATGTCCAAGTCTTCAAGTCTTCAAAACTCCAAGATGAGGTCTCAATTCGGCAGAGTTTCGGCTCCTAAAAAGTCCTCACAAAACAATGAATCAACCCCCCTATTTATAGGCAACCAGATCTGTGCCTTGGCACAGATCTGGGCCGGCCACCTCAAGGTGGCTCGGCTTTGGGCCGAGCCACCTTGAGGTGGCTCGGCTTGGGCCGAGCCCCTCTAGGTGTTGGGTTTCCGTTGTTTTCTGTATTTCGGTTCTGTCTGTGATCCGGTTGTGTGGTTGACTTGTTCGGACTCGATTCGTTGACCCGATTTGGCAGTAAATCCGGTTCCTGATTTGGCAGTAAATTCACTTCTGCGTTCGAGTCCGAAACTGATCATGATTCATCCGAGCCCGCTCTTGTTTGGATGACTCGTTGACTCCCCGAACCGTTAGCTTGATTCCGCACGCGAATGGATGCATTCCGTTGCTCGCGTGCGATTCGTCAGCTTCGGAGCCTCGTTAGTCCGCTTCATCGCGTATCGTTTGGCTTCGGTGTTTGCGGGCTAACGGTCGTGTTTGGATACGTCGCCCGATGGTCTGTTTGTCGATCGGCGTCGTCGAGCTGTGTTAAGGGACCTATAGGCAGTTTTATATGCCTACAACGACAGTTGAGGACTTATGAATAGAATTACCCTACTCATGACTTGGAGTTGGCGGCGGTGGTCTTCACGCTTAAAGTGTGGTGGCATTATCTTTTAGGGTTTAATTCGAATTATTTACAGACCATCATAGTCTGAAATACCTCTTCTCTAAGAAGGAACTCAACCAGAGGCAGCAGCAGCGATGGGTCGAGTTCTTTAAGGATTACGAGTTCACGCTTCAGTATCATTCGGGAAAGGCGAACGTGGTAGTAGATGCTTTGAGCAGGAAGTGACGTCACAAACTTGCATCTTTGAGATGCTCGTTGTACCGAGACATTCTTACCCTTAGTCAGTTTGACTTCAGACTAGAGATTGGCGGATGCAGTGCATTTTTAAACGTGTTAGCCTTACAGCCATCGTGGATGGATAGAGTAGTTAATGCTCAATTGGAAGACTCTTGGATTCAAACCCGAAAGGGGAAATTTTTCAAAGATCCCAAGGCAAATTGGACCATCGTATCAGATGGGGGCCTTTGAATGAAAGGCCTGTTAATGGTGCTAGATAATCCGTAGTTGAAAAAGGATCTGTTTGATGAGGCATACCGTACCAGATACACTATGCATCCAAGCACAACCAAGATGTACAAGGACTTGAAGAGACATTTTTGGTGGAGCGGCATGCGTAGAGATATTACAGAGTATGTATCTAAATGATTTGCCTGTTAGTAGGTGAAGGTAGAATATTAGAGATGTTGGCCTTCTTGTTTTGATGATGATTTAACAAACAATTTACAACTAATATTGGTTTTAGTATTTTGGTTTTGTGTTGTTTAGCATACCCAGGAAACTGAGCTACACTGATATTGAAGCCTTGCAAATCAAGTCTATCAAGCCTATGCAAATCAAGTCTACCAAGTTCAAGCTTCATATGATATCCTCTTGGTATACTTGTTCGCGGTGAAAATCGAGTCTTTCTTCATTGTTGATTCCATTGCTATCTTGAATAACAGCCTTTTGAGTTACAAAGATCCGGTCTTTTTATAAGATCCGGTTACAATGAAAATCAAAGAAAAATAAAGAAAAATTACAACTTTCTCCTTTTGTGTCGAACAAATCATGAGCTCCTGTTTTGCGGTCGCTCGCTTGCGTGGGTTGTTTGCCTGCGCCGAGGTTTATCCGTGGACCACCGCGAGATCTAGATCCGGTCGGATCTACGCAGTACGACGGGTATTATTTCACGAAGGAAATAATAGCCGGGGGGGATTATTTCACCAAGGAAACAATCGCCCAAACCTCGGGATCAAAGACCAAGCTTTGATCCGGAGTACGCCTGCGTAGATCTGAGATCCGATTTGAGATCCGGTTCCTCTCGAACTCTTGCCTTATTTGGCGTTGACGATCACCGAGCACCGAATCTGGATGAACAAGTCTTCAAAGTCCCAAAGCTTGAATCTTTTTTAGATCTGAGCTTCGAATCCTGCAGAGCTTCGCCTTCAAAAAATCCAACCCTTGAACAAATGAACCACCTCTCCTATTTATAGCCTCTCTTTACTGTGCCCGCGCACAGGTGGCCGACACGCCTAGCCAACTTGAGGTGGCTCGGCCAAGAGGTGGCTCGGCCACCGAGCCACCTCAAGGTGGCTCGGCTTGGGCCGAGCCACCTTGTGGTGGCTCGGTTTCGGCCGAGCCCCCTTAAGGCGTTGTTTTCCGTCATTTTCCGTTTTTGTATTTGTCCGTGATTCGGTTGTGTGGTTGATTGGTTCGGACTCGATTCGTTGACCTGATTTGGCAGTAAATCCGATTCCTGATTTGGTAGTAAATCCACCTCTGAGTTTGAATCCGAAACTGATCTTGATTCGATCGTGATTCATCCGAGTCCGCTCTTGGTTGGATGACTCGTTGATTCCTTAACCTGTTAGCTTGATTCCGCACGCGAGTGGATTCATTCCGTTGTTTGCGTGCTGTTCGTTAGCCTCGTAGCCTCGTTAATTCGTTTCGTCGCGTATCACTTGGCTTCGGTGTTGTGGACTAACGATCGTGTCTGCATACGTCGCCCGATGGTCGGTTTGTCGAATCGGCGTCGTCGAACTGTGTTAAGGGGCCTATAGGCAGTTTTATACGCCTACAGATACCCCCTCCAAAGTATTTCAGCCTCGTTCTTTTACAGAAGAGTCTGGAATACTTTGGATATGACTGTCCCATCCTTCAATTGATTACGTCGGGATATTTGGAGTGGCTTCTATTCTTGATTCCTTCAGTCCTCCAGGCTATTCGGTGCTTTGTCGAATGTCTGTAAGGATTCCGGTGCTGCATTTATTGTCTGACCGTCTGTCGGAACTTTGAACTTGAAGTTGATTCTTGATTTCCTGACTTTTTAGCTCGAGTTTGCTGTTTCAACATAGAACTAACCATCGGTCGTCAGCGTTGAATCTTCATTTACAACGAGTTGTCCGGCGTTTGAGTTTCCTTGTGACGCGTTGTCCGGCGTCCAGGCTTCATTACAACGCGTTGTCCGGCGTTTGACACAGTTTATACTCATACGTCTACTGGAGTATACACAGTTTAAGCTCTTAAGGAATTGGAGCGTGGCAGATATTTGAGTCACGAGACCAATTTGTAAAATTGATGCGTCAATGACTCGTATTTATAGAATTTTTGGCAAATTCCCAGCCATCAACGGGTTTGATAAGCCTTTACCGACTACCGTTTGAGTCGGGCTAGCATGCGGATTGTTTTAGTCCGTTCCGCATGTGACGTTAAGCTAAAAGAGTTAACCCTTTTAGTGCTACGATATTGAATACGTAGACTTCGTCTTTCTCCTGTGAAAAGACTAAACAGCAACGTGTATGAGACATTGACTTAGGATTTTTGGCAAATCCTCGGCCTTCAACGGATTTGACGTGCTCTCACCGACTACCGTTTGAGTCGGGCTTACATGCGGATTGTTTTAATCTGTTCCGCATATGACGTTGTGCTAAAGGAATGAACTCCCTTAGACTTTGTGCTATGATGTTGAATACATAGGCTTTACTATTTGTTACGGGAATAGGCTGTAGGATCTGAAATAGATACACTAGAACACTAGAGGGGGGTGAATAGTCTTCTTTTAAAATTATTGCAAAGTAGATAATAAATTGCAAAGAAAAATGACAATCTCAGAAATTTGCAAACACAAACACAAGGATTTTATACTGGTTTCACCAAACCGGTGTACATCCAGTCCCCAAGCAAATCCCACTTGAGAGTTTCCACTATGATTTTGAATAAACTTACAAAATCAAACTCAAACCTGACCAATTTACAAGTCCCTGCAAATTGCAATACCAATTGACAAACTCCTTGCCAATTTGAACACCAATCTCTAAGCCAAGAGATTAACCCTCTCACAACCGAGAGAAAACTTTGTTGAAGTAATAACACAATGATCCTATAAGCCTTGAATGTGTAATGAAGTGCAGCAGTGGCTTAGGATTCTTTTAATCTCTATAAAATTGCCTAATTGATTTGTATTTGATGAAAGTATATAGGCAATTTCAGAAACTCTTCTTTTCAGAAAATCAGAATGTTTTTCACTTGGGAAATTACACAAGAATCAAAGCTTATGGGTCTATGTCTCTATATTATTTTTCTGAACAAGTAATATATATATAGCCCTTGAAAAGACAACTTTTTAAAGTTTAAAAACGTTTAAAAACGGCTATAAACAGTCAGATATTCAAATATTGAAAAACTGGAAAACTGTCTTTGTAGTCGACTACTGTAGTCATTAGTCGACTACACTGAGTTCAGACAGACTCTGTTTTCGGAAAATTCTCTCAGTAGTCGACTATAATGATCATTAGTCGACTATACTGTAATTTGACAGAAACTTGAAAACTGAGATTTTCTTCAGTAGTCGACTACTGTTAACATTAGTCGACTATACTGTAAAATATCAGAAACTTATATTTCTGTCAAACACATGAGTAGTCGACTATAATCAGAATTAGTCGACTATACTGTAAATTGACAGAAACATGTATTTGAGTTTAATACAAGAGTAGTCGACTACTATTCTAATTAGTCGACTATTAAGAGTAAAAATTCAGATATATAGAGTTTTTATAATTAAGTTTTAACTATTATTCTAATGGTTAACATAGGGGATTTCTATAGTTAACCAACACACTAAGCCTGTGTTAGTGTGTTCTAAAATTGTGTGTGTGCGTGTGTGTGTTCAAGGCTTGTACAAATATTCTAAGTAAAGAAAATATAAAATACATTAACTCTTTTGTTCTTCATTTTCTTCACTTCAAAAATGCCTTGAAGTCAACATGCACTTTCCACATATTCTGATATTAAAATCTGTATATAAGAGTTAGTGCACACACATTGTATAAATTGTTATCATCAAAACACTATCATGGAGATATGATATTCAACATTCTCCCCCTTTTTGATGATAACAAATAATTTATGTCAAGGTATGTATTTTAAAAAACAGGTTAAAAACATAATGAAATACTCCCCCTGCATATAATACTTACTCCCCCTGCATATATGCAAAATAAGTCTATTGCAGTACAATTACGTAACATAAATACGCAACATAACTATTTCTCCCCCTTTGTTATCAACAAAAAGAGGAAGCTAAACATAACATAATTTCTTCTACATGAGCTAAAACTTCAAACAAATCATCTAGGTTATGAACATAATCCATAACTTCACCCATCCAAATAGGTAGGCAAAGACTTGCCATAAAGATCAAAAGTTCCACAATGTTCATCACCATGATCTGTTTAAGATATATAGCACATGTATTATCTAACCAAACATAATAATAATAAAAAACACACAACTAATATAAGTGTCATAGTAGCAAAATAAGAAACATATTACATAATTTCTAATAAAACACAACCACATAGTTTTAGAAACTTAAACATAATAACATAATTGTTTTGACATTAAGCATTAAAACATCTTAAGGTGCTGGAGGAGGTTGCTGTCCTTGAAAATATGTATTGAGCTTTGAGTCCAAGTCTTCAAACTTCATGATTAAGTCTTCTTGATTACTAATGATGTAAGAGTTTTGTGCATAGAGAGCTCTTTGACCAGTTTCAAGTTCTAGAATACGTGCACTTAAAGTGTTGTATTGCACGTCTGAAAAACAAGATGGTTCTTTAGGAAATGGTGGTGGTTAACTTGAAGAAGCTCCTGCTTGAGTTGAAGATTGAGGAATATCTTCTTGTTGAAGTTCAGGTTCATTTTGAACAGGTTCATTTTGAGGATTTTGATCTTGTATTTCAAAATTTGTCAATTTCATCCTTGTTAGGGCATTTGAATCAAAAAATTCAATTGAACGGACAACAGATTTTTTAGATTTGAGATCAACATGGTATTTGTCAAAGATCTTAGTCAAGAATGCACCATAAGGAAGAAATCCTCTAGGAATTGTCAGAAAATTATCAAAATAAACCTCAGCCCAATTAACTTGAATATTTCCCATAATAGCATATATAGCTTTTGCTAATTCTAGGGAAATGAAATGAAAAACTTCCAGTTTTTAAAAACAAGTTATAGGCTAGAATACGAGCAATGAACCTAGGAATTGGACGAAGTTTGTTAGAATTATTCAAAGGTTTTCCATGTCCAGGAAGAAATATGTGATTGGATAACAAATCTGAATCATTCATCCTAACAGAGCTAAGAGAAACTCCTTGATAAGGAATATTGAATATTTTACCAATTGTTTTAATAGTTAATTCAATCTCCATTCCTTTAACAAGGGTTTTAATTTTTTCAGAACCACCAATTGTACCCACACGTTCTATATTGGTATAGAACAGTTGCACAAGAAATGGGTATGATGGTTTCCTATTTTCAGCAGAAAATAATTCAAGCAAGCCCACATTTTCAAAATAAGAATTAAAGTTCCATGGAATGAAATCATCGAACTTCACAAATCGTCCTGGAAGAATTTCCAAAGATGATAGTCTATTAAATTCTTCCAATAATTCAGGACTTCTTAAATAAACAATGATTTCATCATTAACAGAACTATGAGTTTGCTTGGCCTTCTTAGATCTAGACATGATGAACTAGATCAATAACAAAAGAGTAAAAGAGCAAGTTTAGAATAATACCCTAAACTGTAGAAACCCTAGAATAGTCGACTATAGCCTGGATTAGTCGACTATATAGCCTGGATGCTTGACAGACTTGACAATTTTGAGAGATTTGAAGAAAAAATGAGAAAAGAGAGGATGCCCTAACCTGGAAACGATGAAACTGCAGTGGAAGATGGGGGTTTCGGTTTTGGGGGAAGTTAGAGAGAGAGGTTTTTGTATTGTACATTTTCTTTAAAGAATAAAACATTATGTATGGTTTACATTTGATTGTTAATTAAGTGTAGGGTTGAGATTTGATCTTAAATGTATGGTTAGGATTGATTGAGGGAAAAAATGAATGGTTGAGATAGATTTTACTTAAGTGAAACGGGTATGGTTATTGGATTTTGGGTTAAAAACAGAAAATATCCACTTTTCTTAAAAAAAACTGAAGGTTCAGAATTAGTAGTCGACTAATAGTCAAAGTAGTCGACTACACTGTAATCGACAGAAAGTTAATTTTAAGATTTGAACTCAGAGTAGTCGACCAATATGTGAAATAGTCGACTAGACTGTAATCAACAGAAAGATTATTTTTAGGATTTTACATTAAGTAGTCGACTATAAAGGTAAGTAGTCGACTACACTGTAATTTTAAAAAAAATATATGTATTGCTTGTGCATGTAGTCGACTATAAGACAAATTAGTCGACTAAATATAGTATAAATGTATATTTGTTTATTTTTTAAAATTAATTTAAATCTTCAAAAGAACATATACCTAATTCCCTTCTTAATTTAACATAAATTTCTTCTTTTAGGGGTTTTGTTAATATATCTGCAATTTGTTTATCTGTAGGTATAAATTCTAATGATATGTCACCTTTAAGTACATGATCACGTAAAAAATGATGTCTAATGTCAATATGTTTTGTACGTGAGTGTTGAATAGGATTTTTGGATAAATTAATTACACTAGAATTGTCACACATAATAGATGATATGGGACAATTTATGCCATAATCAGTTAGAGTTTGTTTCATCCATAATATTTGTGCACATGCAAGGCTTGCAGCAATATATTCAGCTTCAGTTGTTGATAAAGACACTGAATTTTGCTTTTTACTAAACCAAGATACAAGTGAATGTCCTAAGAAATGACATGTTCCACTTGTACTTTTTCTATCAGATTTACATCCAGCAAAATCAGCATCACTATATGATATTAAATCAAAAGAACTATGTTTAGGATAAAATAAACCATAATTTGTAGTATCTTTAATATATCTAAAAATTCTTTTTACTGCTTTAAGATGAGATTCTTTAGGATTAGATTAAAATCTTGCACATAAACATACACTAAACATTATATCAGGTCTACTTGCAGTAATGTAAAGAAGTGATCCAATCATACCTCGATAGAGCTTTTGATCAACATTCTTACCATTTTCATCTTTGTCAAGAGATGTAGTAGTGCTCATTGGAGTTGGTTTGCTTGATGAATTCTCCAACCCAAATCGTTTGAGTAAATCTTTTGCATACTTGCTTTGATTGATGAATATTCCTTCTTTTAATTGTTTAATTTTTAGTCCAAGGAAGAAATTCAGTTCACCCATGTGACTCATTTCAAATTCATCCTGCATATTCTTAGCAAATTCTTGACAAAGATTGTTGTTAGTAGAACCAAAAATAATATCATCTACATAAATTTGAATTAGTAAAATATCTTTGTTTATTTTCTTAATAAATAAAGTTGAATCTACTTTTCCAATTTTAAAACCTGAAGTTAAAAGAAACTTCTTTAATCTATCATACCAAGCACGAGGTGCTTGTTTAAGACCATATAAAGCTTTCTTAAGTTTAAAAACATGATTTGGAAAACTTTCATGTTCAAAACCTGGAGGTTGTTCTACAAAAACTTCTTCATTTATAAAACCATTTAGAAAAGCACTTTTAACATCCATTTGATATAATTTAAAATTCATAAAACATGCAAATGCAAGTAAAATTCTAATTGATTCTAATCGTGCAACAGGTGCATAAGTTTCATCATAATCAATTCCTTCTTCTTGATTATAACCTTGAGCAACTAATCTAGCTTTGTTTCTAACAACTTGACCAAATTCATCTAGTTTGTTTTTAAAAATCCATTTTGTTCTAATAATAGATTTATTTTGAGGTCTAGGTATAAGATCCCAAACATTGTTTCTTGTAAATTGATTAAGTTCATCTTGCATAGCAATTATCCATGAATCATCAAGAAGTGCTTCTTTTATATTTTTAGGTTCAATAGTTGAGATAAAAGCATTATGAGCAATTAAATTAAAATGTGATCTAGTAGTTACTTTGTCAGAAATATTTCCTATAACTAAATCATGTGGATGATTTTTAACTTCTACAAAATCTTTAGGTAAATCATTTTGTAGATTATCGTCTTTTGTAATATCTATCATAGGAGTATCATGTATAGTATCAATTACATCATCATCATTATTTAGAATTGTAGGTGTTTTTGAAAAATTTTCATCAAAAGAAACATGTAAAGATTCTTCAATAACTAGTGTTCTTTTGTTATATATTCTATATGCTTTACTATGATTAGAATATCCAACAAAAATTCCTTCATCAGATTTAGAATCAAATTTATCTAAATTATCTTTTGTGTTTAAAATAAAACATTTACAACCAAAAACTTTAAAGTAAGATACTTTAAAAATTTTGTTATAAAATAATTCATAAGAAGTTTTCTTTAAAATAGGTCTTAATAAAAATCTATTTAAAACATAACAAGCTGTTGATACAGCTTCTGCCCAAAAATATTTAGGTAAATTACTATCACATAACATGGTTCTAGCACATTCTTGTAAAGTTCTATTTTTCCTTTCTACAACTCCGTTTTGTGGAGCAGCGCGAGGAAAAGAAAAGGTATGTGATATACCATGTTTGTCACAATAATTTGCAAATAGTTCATTTTCAAATTCACCTCCATGATCACTACGAATAGAGATAATAGAGGTAGATTTTTGATTTTGAATTCTTTTGCAAAATATAGAAAATTCATTAAAAGCATCATTTTTATTTTTAAGAAAAATTACCCATGTAAATCTAGAAAAATCATCAACAAGAACAAATGCATATCTACTTCCATTTAAAGATGCAACTCTTGATGGACCAAAAAGATCTATATGAATTAATTCTAATGGTCTATTTATAGATATTATATTTTTAGATTTAAAAGAAGATTTATGCATTTTTCCTTGTTGACAAGCATCACAAAAATTATTTTTAAATGACATCTTAGGCAAACCATTTACTGAATCATTTTTAGAAATCTTAGACATATGTTTAAAATTAACATGTCCAAAACGTTTATGCCATAAAATAGAATCATTAGATGATGCAATAAGACAATGTTCATTTGAAATATTATTCATAGATAACACATATATGTTATTCTTTCTATAACCTTTAAAAATAATTGTTATTAAATCAATGTAAGGACCGTGAATTTTGATACTAGTTAAAATAATTTTCTAGTATTTTAAAATATTTAATTATGATTTTTAAAAAGAGTATTTGTACTTTTCTCGATTTCCTATAATTTTCTATGATTTAAAAAATATGATTATACCTTTATTTAAATGATTTTGATATTTATAAATTTATTTTGTGCTGTAAAATTTTTAGAATTAATTTGTTGAGTTATCGATACTATTACGTAATATTTTAAATAATATATTGTACTATTAATATTATTATAAATTATTTCATATAATACATGGTATTATTAA
>BQKN01057851.1:72121-90899 GCA_022839385.1 Asparagus kiusianus | reverse complement strand
ATATATATATATATATATATATATATGAACAGCTTGTTTGGGGGTACAAGCTAAAATTTAAAATGACAACAATGTGAATTCTTCTAGATCACAAAATGTACCTTGTCATTAGCTCCTATGGCAATGATAAGTATTTGTGATCATATCAAGTTCTACAAAAGAAAATTTAATAAAATTAGCAAGATTTATTAATAAGAACTATAAATAGGTAAAGATTCAAAATGTGAGACGTACGGCTTGCGGGCGTGCGGTGGAGTGGTGTGGGCGACACAGCCAACGATGTGCGGACGTACGGCGGCGGTGGTGCCTTCGAGCTCGAACCCTAACCCGGATCCTCAACCGTTGATGGAGAAGCCGATGGAGAAATTGAAGTTTGCGAGTCAGCAAATGATCTAAAATTGCAACAGAAATAACCAACATCAATTGGAAACAAAGCCCTTTTATAATAAAGCCAATCGATTTGTCCCCAAAACAAATCACACTAAGTAGCAACAAAACCACAACCCCTACAACAGCTAAAACTAAGACAATTGCAACAATCGAGAGGTAAAATAATCGGTAACCGATGTTAAGAATAGTGAGACACTGAGTTCTTTGTGTGCAATGCAACTGTGAGATGATGCAGAGAAATGACTAAGTAGTAGTAGTTCTTGCAATAAAAGATCTTCAAAATGATCAAAGTTCTCAAGGCAAAATAATGGTTTCATGAAAAACTCGAAGAGAAAAAAATGAGAGACTAATAAAAAATAAAACTAATAAAAAAGTTTTACAATGAATCTCACCATTTTTAGTTCAATTTATCAAAAAATTTCACGCCAATCTCTTAGCCAACATATTCCTCAAATCATCCAACTACGTACTAAAAAAAGAAGAAAAAAGAAATAGAAAAGTTAGATATCAACCCAATTGATTCACTGAGGCATAAGATCACTAACTTAACAATTAAATGCTTCAAATCAACAAAGTATCATCATCAAATCATTCAATTATCCAAATACTTAAATTGGAAACAAACTACAAGTTAGTCCCTAAGTTAAACTTTGTAACATGAAACTGCTAAGTGAGATCAATTAAAGATCCCAATTAACAAAATACAGTGAAAATCTTACCAAGTAATCGAGTACAAATCAAAATTTATGAAAATTTGCGCAATCGCCTCAAAAACATCATCACACTCCAAGTCCTAGATACCTATCAAACTCATTCTTAGTAACAAAAGTTAAGCAACATTACTAACCTTGAAGAAGACATGCACTAATCAAGACTTGCAACAAATTAATACTATAATAAACCCATGACTAATCACAAACATTAAAAAAAATCTTGGTCTCAAAATGAATTATTATTTAGATTAAGAGAAATAGGAGTAGAATCATCATCGATATTTTTTTAGCCACACACCATAGCTCGCCGGAAGCATTCCAAGTTGAGAACTGGTCATAAAAAAGAGTAGGAGGAGGAGAGAGGATTGTCATTGAGCGATTGTGAAGGTGATTTGAGTAGGGGAATAAAAAAATTTAAAAGAACAAGTTGTGAATAGAATACTTATGGACGTATAGATATCGATAGTCTCTCAGTGTAGGAGAAGAAAATCGAAGATGGTTGCACACTCGAATATGATGGAGGGTGAAATTTGTCAGATGAGGAAGACATGAAGGTGTTCACCGGAGGACGAATTTGGGCGTCCGAGCATGGAGGATGAGGCCATAGGACGAGGCGGAGGAGGAAACTTAGTTTTGAAAATTTTGAGAGATAGGAGGAAATATATGGGGGGAAATATTTTAGAAATTACAGAGATTTTGAAATAGGAGGTGAAAGATATGGGGGGAAATATTTTCAGAAGCGGCAACTTGGAAATTTTGGGGGGAAGCTCCAGCACTAGGGCATCGTCTAGGATTCTTGCATTCTAGACGAAGCATTCTAGACAGACATTTTCTATCTAGAATGTGAACATCCTAGACGGGAAAAAAATCCGTCTAGAATGTTCCATAAAAAATGCAACGTTTTTTTACTAGTGGCCATAGATTTTAGGTGAGACAATATGATGATATTGACCAAAACTGAGCTTTTATGGCAACATTGAAGTTTTTCATTTTCAAATTTGCAATTTTCCATTTTGCGAGCTTCAATTGTTTCTTCATATCCTTGCATTTGAATGTATTTTTATTTTATATACAATTTTCACCACTCAACTTATGTTGGTAATAATTTTCTCCTATATGAGTGATAAACACACTATGGTGGCCACAACCACAACCTTATTTTCTCCTTTTTCAAAATGCAACCAAACTAAGGAAAATGAAGGAATCCATTCACACATCAATTACTTTTCTCTCTTTTTTTTAAATTGAAAAAAATAAACGAAAGTGGTGAAAATTATTTATACTCATATTTTTCGGGGACACGAGCATAAAAATTATTTTTCTATGAAAGCAAAGGAAACACAATAAATTTAGGGCCTGTTTGGTTATTTCCTAAAAAACCAAAATATAGAAATGAAAACTAAGAAATATCAAAAAGTACAATTTCACACATTTCCATCCCTAAAACTCACCCACAACATCTAATAAAATATTATTTTTATCCAACAACTCATCCACCACATCTAATAAAATATTATTTTCATCCAACAACTCATCTATCACATCCACCACATCTAATAAAATATTATTTTCATCAACAACATCACTCAACTCATCTCATCTCATATTTAAAAATTACCCACATCATCCAATAAGATTGTGACAACTCATCACATCTAATTAACATTTCATTTCTTTGTTTTCATCCCAAAAAGTTGTGAAAACGCATTTCTTAATCTTGGATCACATCACCCAATAATACAATGACAGCTCATCTCATCTCATTTCATTTCTTATTTTTATGTATGAACCAAACAAACTTTTTTAAGAAATTGGTTTCTTATAATTCATTTCTTTATTTTTTTTGGCCAACCAAACAACATCAAAACAAGTTTTCTTAAAAAATCACTCACATCATCCTATAATAAGGTGACAACTCATCTTCATTTTTTTGATTTCTTCTTTTTTTTTAGCAAACCAAACACTCCCAAAATAATTCTTTGATTTTATAGTTTTCCATTTCTTTGTTTTCCAATTTTTTAGGGCAAACAAACAGCCCCTCAAAGGAAACGTATTTCCTTATAATTATGGAACGCAACCATACAGGCCTTTAGCCGAAGGATCCTTTGAACTTTTGGAGGCCCAACTTGACACAACAATGTATTTATTGTATTGGTCCGTGCGGACCTGTTGTTCTGTTTAAAGCCTAGCTCTTTCATACACTGGGCCCACAATTCAACGGTGAAGATCATTTTCTGTGAACGAAATCGGGCGCCAGATCTGCTAAATCACACGTCAGAAGAGAGTAAAAGGGGCCGGCCGGCCCTCTCGGCGGTCGCATGTGCGTGAGGCTCACGCGGCATCCCATTCCCTTCCAAATTTACGAAGATTAGGAGCTACCAGCACCCATTACATCACCCACATACCTCGAGTGGGCCCCACTAGTTGGTGCGAGGCCCTATTTAAAACAAGGGAGGTCTTGGATACTGACCGCACCCGTTTTAGTTTCTGTGTTCTCCGTCTCTTTCCCCAAAAAAGAGAAGAGGAAGGAGAAAGGCCTCGATCTCGATCTCGATCTCGATCTCAAGATTTTTCTCCAGCGAGTCTCTTCGGTAATCTCTCCTTCAATTTTTAGATTCTCTTAGATCTAGAGATCTTCGATCTTCGATCTCGAATCGATCTCCTTTCGTTGTTGCTTAGATCTTCGGTCTGCTGGATCTGAGAATTTTCTGATCTGATCCGTTGTTGTAGAGATGGGGTTGACGTTCACGAAGCTTTTCAGCCGCTTGTTTGCGAAGAAGGAGATGAGGATTTTGATGGTGGGTCTCGATGCCGCTGGTAAAACCACGATCCTTTACAAGCTCAAGCTTGGAGAGATCGTCACCACCATTCCTACCATCGGTGAGATCTAGATCTGTCAATTTTTTTTAAGTTTTAAAGTTAGAACTTTTGTGATCGAAATGTGGAGATCTAAGTTTTATACATAAAACAAGCTTGCAAGTGATTTTTTTTGGCCTGTTTGGATGGAGGGTAGAGAGGGGGAAGGGAAGGGAAATTTCATTTTAACCTTGTTTGGGAGTTTCATTTTGGAGGGTAAAGGAGGGGAATGGATGGGAAATTTGGCCCAAATTCTTACACCCCAAATTGGGGTGTAATGGAGGGGAAGGGAAGGAAGGGGAATTTTTACTTTTCCTTCCCCTTCCTTCCCTTCCCTAAGTAAACTCCCAAACACACCTAATGTATTGGTTTTTATATGCCGTGTATGAAAGAATTGAGATCTAGGAGTTTTGCTAGGGTGGCGTTACTTCTTACATTTAAGGCATCATTCAAATAGGTGCGCGTGTGGGAATAGATTTCTTTAAATGGAGCGATGGCACTGATCAAAATAAGTTTGGGAATTTTTTCTGTTGTATGAGGCCTGCTGAATCTTTATTTTAGCTTTACTAGTAATGTGCAGCTTTGGTCTTGTATTAAGATTAAGAACTTTCGACTTATTTTCTTAAGTTCTTTACTAGTATAAACTCCTAGCTTCCGATCGGTTTTTTTAATTTTCTAACTTTTGAGTTGTTTTATAAGTTCTCCAACTATTCTTTTTCCATAAAATATATGCTGCTAAAGGCCTGCTTTCTTAGAGCATGAATGTGCTTTGTTTTCTTTGCTCGTGCTTTTTAGGACATTGTTGTTTAGATGTATTTGTTTTACAGTAACCATTAATATTTTAACATCTAGCCACAAGTCAGATGATTCATTAGCTAAGACAATAGGAGTTATGATCTCGAGTCTACAAAGAGATGAAAAAGATTCAAATTAATAATACAAAAGAGTATTATTAGGACAAATAATATATTGTTTTTTTTGATATTTTACCCCTCATGTCTAGGTATTTGCGAGTTTACCCTCCTTATCTCTCCAACAACATATAAATCTACCCCTCACTCTACAATCTACCCCTCACTCTACAATCTACCCCTCACCCTATAGTGTTAGTGAATATCCCAATTATCTAGGGTTTTTTCATCATTTGATGGTTTCACATGCTGATATAGTGGAATCATTCCTCCATCAGTAAGAGATGTAATCATGTCCTCTCGATTCAAGATTCTTTTGTTTCTCCAAAGATTTTTAGTCCCATTAGTCAACGAGTTTGATGCTTGGGCCGAAGAATCTCGATTTCTTTGCTAAATATAGTGGATTAACGAAGGGAAAATAAGCTAATAGAATGATAACAGGTACTGGCGCCTCAAATGAGAAGAAGGGTTTTATATCACTTATTTGATCAATGCTCTCCAACTCAAGCACGAAACAAGGAGTGAAGGGGGATGAAGTGGAAAAGGAGGAGGCTTGTTTGAATTGCTTGCAT
Organism: Asparagus kiusianus; assembly: GCA_022839385.1. Classification (NCBI taxonomy): domain Eukaryota; kingdom Viridiplantae; phylum Streptophyta; class Magnoliopsida; order Asparagales; family Asparagaceae; genus Asparagus; species Asparagus kiusianus. Next base: position 85,457 of record BQKN01057851.1, on the reverse strand, counting down.
TTTTGCAGTGTCTTGGTCATTTCTCATAAATAGTTTTGTTCAAGCATTCCCTAGGCTGATCAAATTAATGAAGAAATGCTTCAAGGATCCAAATTTGCAACAGGATGAACTAAAATTTAAGGAGAGACGAAAGATGAAGTAATTGAATTCTAAAAATAAGGAAAGGTTGGGTTGAAATATTTTAAGGGGGATCAATGTCTTTATAACAAATTTGAGGGTCAAAGTTCATTTTCATCTAATCCTTAAATTTTGGGAATGAGTATACAGGTCATTGAAATAATCTACCCTTTGATAATTAACATTGTTAACTAGGAAAAAACCAATATGAACTAATTGAGGGGTAAAATTTGTAGATACATAGATTTGAGGGGTAAATTCGCAAACATGAGTTGAGGGATATATATTGCGGAAACCCCGATTATATAATGGTTTGTATTCATCCCACATGAAGGATTCTAGAACTTTGTGTATGCTACTTATTATACATATGCACTACTTTAATAGTTAGTAAAGTAAAATAATTCTCTCCTAATGGATTCCATTTTCCAACATGGCAACATAAGCATGTTATCACATTAGATTTCTAATATTTGCCTTGGAGAGCTGTTGTCTTATGGGTAGTATGACGACCACATCGAAGAGCGTTTGGCAACCATTGTGCTTGCTCAACTTCTATGGTTCTTCTAGTACGTGAGCAATTTTGAACCTCTGTATTAGACTGAAAATGTCCTAGTGAGGGAGAAATCTTACCTTCTTGGTTGTGGATCATTTAATTATATGATTATCACATTATCTAAATTTAATGCTTGCAAGTGGATATCAATCAAGGATTGTTTAATTTATTTGGTTTGGTGGATTCATTCACCACGGGCATGTCGTTTGACAATGGAGAAGAGAATATTATGCAAATAGTTTTGTTTGTGTATTTGCTCCGTGAATGGAACAATTATTTATTCAAAATGGGTGTGACATGCATGATTACTATAAAAATCATTAGTTTATAAATCGTCAATACTCATATATATAGGTTATGTTCAATGAAGTATTAGATGTGTACTTATCACCCTCACATTGTTGCTACCTTACATGTCGATTGTTGTTGGATTCTATTGATGATGTGCCTCTTGGGGAGAGATATGAGAGGATAGCGAGATAATAAGTTTGGATTGGATTACTTTAGCGTAGAATTAACCCCACCCAAGGTAGAAAACACTACAATAGACCATTTGGTGTATGTTGTTTATTTTCTATTATTTTCTTACAATTATCATCTCATATTATTTATTTTTAATAATCTTGTGTTATTTTAAACAATCTTATCATTATCATCATGTCATATTTTGTACTTGTTGTAACCTTATTAGTAGAAAATGTGGGAATATAGTGACAATAGTTTGAAAGATTTATTTGTGTAATATAGGAATGTTTTTACTACTGTATTAGGTATGATAAAATTTAAAGGAATGAGTATCTTCCTTCATCATTTAATAGAAAAATAAAGTATATATACTATTTGAGTTAAGTTTTAGTACCTCTTACCATTATAAACAACTTTATGTATTATATTTAACATAAAAATAGGTCTGAGCCATAAGATAGTGAATGACTAGAATGGAGAAGAATATGATGCATATTGCTATTAATGTTATTGTAATTATGATCATCTTATATTATTTTTATTTATTATAATTATTTATCATTTTTTATGTTTATTCATTTTAAGTTTATATTATTTTTACAATTGTTATTATCGCCACTATTATTATCATCTTATACTGTGCATTTGGTATTGTCCTATTAAAATATTTTTTACTCAAAAATATTTACTGAAAACCATGTAGCCAGTTAGATCATCAATTAGGAATTAGCCACAATAAAAATTACTTTAGCGCCATAAGAGTGCTTTTTCTTTTGGCTTTATACACACACACATACATATATACATAAAACTATATATTTATTTATATATATATATATATATATATATATATATATATATATATATATATGAGTGTGTGTTGGGGGGTTGAGAGTTGAGCTACTATCCTCTTAAGTGGATATAAGTTTTTGTCGATCCAACTTTTTAACAATCGGATGGATATTACAATCAACTTTTTGTTCACCTTGATTGTTATGTCCACCCAACGGTTAAAAGGTTGGATGGACAAATTCTCCTATCCGCTTAAGTGGATAGTAGCTCATCTCTCTCTCTCTCTTTGTATATGTATGTATATATGTATGTTACTAAATGCTTCCATAGAAGTTGTGAAGCAAATGATTGGTAGTACTATAGCTGGAAGTTTGGAGGACGTAACATTGTTTTAAAGTAATCGCTTCAAATTATATTATTATTGTATCCCACATTTTTAGTTTTTTTCTAAATATATTTATAAAATGATAATAATGTATAAGCAGATGATAATAACAATAACAACTGTAAATAATAATATAAGATAAAGGTGGTGATGATGATAACAAGTAGTTGCAAATAATCCCTTCAAATTGTATTATCATATACCAATGTTTTTGTTTTTCACTTGAAAACATGTCAATATGGTGTTGCCAATTTCACAATATTAGATGAAAATACAGATGATAAGATTATAACAAACAAAGATGATAAACAATATAATATTATAACAAATAAAAAATAATATAAGATGATGTTCATGATTATGATAATATTGTATGAATTATGTTCCCTTCTATTCTAGCCAATCACTACCTCAAAGGTCAGACTTGTTTTGTGTTAGAAATAATATAGATAATTGTTTAAATAAAGAGCTAATCAAACTTAACTCGGATACTATATGAGATTGCAAGAAATTATGAGAAGAGCTATGTTTAAAAATTTCCTTCAATTTGATAAATAAGGAAGTCTTTGTTACAATGGATTTACATAGTCTACTAGATGAAAAGATACATTTGACCTTATGTTATTCTATGTATGCGTTTTAAATTATTATGTATTTTAACATTTCTGAAAGGCTTATATGAAAACAACTTGTGAATATACTAACCACAAATTTAAGGATGAGCTATAGAGGTTCCCCCTGATGGAGAGTGGCCATTTGCCCAAAGGATTCATTACTTAAAAAGCCAACATCAAAATTACCTATACACTTTATATCTATTAAATAATCAAGGAAGATCCTTGTACCTTCAAAATTTATCACACCTTATAGAGTAGTAGTATAGATATTCTGATATTACTTACAAATAGTGCCTTCAAATTATATTATACACTTTTTCCAATGTCAGATGATCTGTGATGATGGGTGTCACCAGGTCTAATAAGTTCAACTGCCTGATTTTGATCCACTTACAAGCATTGAATTTAGATAAGGCGTAGTCACATAATTAAATTGTCAATTGCTTGGGGAGGTTGGATCGTGTCTTCCATACTATGTCATTTTTGGTCTAATGCAATAGTTCAAAATTGCTCGCATAGCACAAAAAAATGTTGAAGTATGGCAAGCGAAACTTTTGCTAAACTGTCTTTGATGCAGCAGTCATTGTATGCATAAGACAACTTTAAAACTTTTGTATACCTAAGGTAGCGGTGGAAAGCTGATGTAGTAGCATGCATATGCTTGAGAATGCACTCGATAAGAAAATTATTACTTTAGTAATTATTGTTTTGGTGCATATGGATGATAAATGTAGATCTAAAATCTTTCATGCATAGTAAATACAGATCATTATATACTACATGTCTTAATAGTACTCTCTTGCATTAGTAATTTCAATTTAGCCACACCATTTATTTTATAAGGAGCTTTAGTATTGCATTAACATTCACCACATTTCTATATTATAAAATTTCGTACTGAAGGTTATTCCTATATGTTGGACTTTTGCATTAATTTATTAACTTATTTACTAATTATACGTTTACAACTTACAACTGGTTCTCTTATTTTCTAACATTAAGTTGCTTTATAGGTTATTTGACTACTTTTTTTACATAATGTATCTGTTTGACGTTAAAAGTTCTTACAGCGTGACATGCCTTGTTGCTTTGTTCTTGCTTTCTATGTGATTGATGTTTACCTTCATTTGTTTTCTGGGAACCTTAAATATTTGATGTATTTTGAGCAGTGTTACAAAAAGCGGTCTACGAGTAGGTGGAGCTTCAGCCGCCTAAAAATGGCTAAAGCAGTCAATCTAGGCTGCCGCTCTGCCTAGGTGGCGTCTAGGCGCCGTCTAGCTTTTTGAAAAATAAACTGAAAAAAAGATCCCAAACCCAAACCCAAACCCGAATCCATAACCTAATAATAGCTAACCCTATCTCCCTCTCTCTCTAACTCTCCCTCACCCATAGCCACCTCTACCTATTTCCCTCTCGACTCACTCTCTCTCCCCCTCATCTCCTTCAGTCCCTCTCCCTATCTCCCTCTCTCTAACTCACTCTCCCGAAGCTGCCTCTCCCAATCTCTCTCTTGACTTTCTCTCCCTCTCCCAATCTCTCTTGACTTCCTCTCCCTCTCCCATTGTCCCTCTCTTGCTGCTGCTACTCCCGCAACCACGTCCTTCTCTCTCGCAAATCCCCATTCTCCCTCCGGTCATCTCCCGCAGCCCCCTTCTCCAGTTAGTCTTCTCCCGCCGTTCAAGTAAAATTTTTAAATTTTTAAATTTATAAACTGTTTTTTAACTTATTTACTGTTTTAGGTAAAAATTTCACTTATAATCTGTTTTTTAAATTTAAATAGTTAATCTTGTTCAATTCAGTTAATTAATTAGTTTAATTAAGTTAATTGTAGTTTAATCTTGTTCGAGTTTAGTTAATTTTAGTTCAATCTTGTTCAATTTTAGTTAATTTCAGTTTAATTTTGTTCAATTTTAGTTAATTTTAGTTAATCTTAGTTCAATTGTAGTATTTATGCATGGTTGATTATGGATTTAATCTTGTTATTTATGTTTTTTCGTAATTTTATATGAACTTAATACATATTTTTGTGAATTACTATAATTAAATAAATTAAAAATAGGCAAACGCCTAGGCACTGCCTAGGCGCTAGGCCCTGGCTCGAACGCCTAGTTTGCCTAGTGCCTTCTGTAACATTGATTTTGAGTGACAAATATAGTTCCAAGAGAAAATGTTATGTTCAAAACTCTCATTTTATGAGCGTCAAAACTTGAAGTTCTTTAAATTTTCTTTTCATTGACACATCTACCCATTTAGCAGTTGAAAGAATCTAATAATTTAGGACAGCATATGATTTTTAAGAATCTTTGAGAAAGCTGAAATGTAAAGCAAAGCACAAAGCACAACGCATAAGCTTTAGGAATTTTCATTTTTATGATAAAACTTTAGTGTTCATACAAATAATATTATAAGATAATTGCATGTGCCTGATTGATTGAATCTTAATAAAAAAGGAATTCAGGAGACAAATTAAGAGTTAGATTTTTAGAATGGAACTTCATATTATGATTGATGTTGCTATCAATGTCGCATGGACATGATACGCCAGCATGGAGCACAATGATACATTCTTAAATATGCTCAGAACTTGCGTTTCGGGATACTTACCTACATAGTCATTGATGATTTGAAAATAGAATGTAAGTGATGTGTTAATATAATGATAATGACTACATCAAAAAAATTTGTTGAAAGATCCTCATATGGCTTGGAAGAAGATTTGGAGGAAAACATTTAAGATTGTATGAGATTCATTTATATTGTCCACGTGAATGCACAAATCACAAAATACTTGATGCCAAAAGGCGTAGGCTCATATTAAAGTGTGGAAGTATTATATTTTAGAGAGTTCTCTTAGAGGCTACTTATAGCACCTACTATGCTTTAAGTGCTCTAAAGCATGCCTCATGATGAGCTTTTATAAACAATAGCATTTATTTGTTACATTACTGAGTTATATGAATTATACATGGGTAACTCTCTCTTTGCATGACAAATTTACTCTTGTACTATACGTTTTATGATCTTTAAAAGATAAAGGTTGTCTTCAAGTTCCTTTACTTACATATGATGGTTTAATACAGCTTGAAGTAGGAAGGGCAAGTTAAACAGGTTCACACGATGACATGTGGCTATTTCTTTTCGTCCTTAACTTTAACAGTATCATTTATTCCTATGAGCTTTGCATTTGATATATAAGAATTTTGAAGCTGAACTGTGCTATCAAGAATGGATGATGTTCAATATTGACTGCTTTTACCTTCTGCAGGGTTCAATGTGGAAACTGTGGAATACAAGAACATTAGTTTTACTGTTTGGGATGTTGGGGGTCAGGATAAGGTATTTTGATGAACTTTATTTCGTTGTAAGGAAGATTAGTTGGTTGAAATAAGTTTTGAAGAAGCTTTACTGATCTTGTAATTTGTGAATGTTCGGAAACAACAGATCAGACCGTTGTGGAGGCATTACTTCCAGAATACACAGGGTCTAATTTTCGTTGTTGACAGTAATGACAGAGATCGTGTTGTTGAGGCGAGGGATGAGCTCCACAGGATGCTGAATGAGGTAAGATAGTTTTACTACAATGAAATTGATGAGCGTTCACATCGCCTATCTATATAATATTGACATTAACAAGGTTAATGTCAGCTTATATTAATTAGGAACTGAAATATGATCTAGCAACTCGGTCTAAAGCTAGTAACTCTAATGCTGGGAAATAGCTGAAGGACTGAGATTGCTTGGGGATACTAAAGAAATGATGCCCACCCTCAACAACATCATTACTTGAAGACCCCAAACAGAAGAAACCCATAAATTTAGTAACATCAACTAGGAAAGAAAGGAAAATATCTATCTAGCAAACTGCCCAATAGATATTTGCCAGAAGTGTAAAAATAAATGAAAAATACAAAAGAGAACGCGATATTACGCATGAAAACCATACAAATCAAAATAGGAAAGGGTAATAGAGGTAATTAAGAGAATGGCACAGTTTTTCCATAGCTAAAGTCCTTGGGTTCTCTCAGCTGAGGCTTAAACAGCCTCCGACCAGAATATCTGGAAACTGGTGAGAATGTGATCAGCATGGGCCATAGGTAGAACTGCTTGTGAAAATGCCCCAACTGCAGAAATTTGTTCACAATATTCTTCTCAGGAGCCAAAATGTGAGCCATTAATTGACAATCCATAAACCATTTTTTATAATCTTGTAACACAAGTTTTTCCATGGAGGATGTAAGAGAATGGCACAGTTTTCCATAGGCAAAAGCTTCGAGTTCTCTTGGCTGAGGCTTAAACAGCCCTTCGACTGGAATATCTGGATATGGGTGAGAATGTGATCAGCATGGGCCGAGTTAGATGGAACTGCTTGCGAAAATGCCCCAACTGCAGAAAATTGTTTGCAATATTCTTCTCAGTAGCGAAAATGTGAGCTATTAATTGACAATCCATAAACCATTTTTCATAAGCTCGTAACGTAAGTATACGACCTGAAGTTTCCACTAGCAAACATTGTATTTAAATTAAGTAGAATTTATTTTTCATGATTAATTATTTATTAAGTTACATATTTCGCGAATTGAATAGTCGACTGCTATATTCTACGTCTTATTAAGCTATTTTTTCATATGGGAAGCATGTCATAATTTATTGCGTTCCATTCTTAATTTGCTGGGAAACAATATGTGGGTATGTTAATTTCATGCCTGCTGCTCCACTAGAAAGTTTGATGGCTCGCTGTATTTCTAAATTGTTGCTTTGGTTAATTTGCTTCTTTTTGTGGATGTTGTTTTCTCTCCAATTTCATATTACGTATTCCAGCCTAGATCTGTATTTAATCTTGGCTGAATGACCTTACAGGATGAGCTGCGAGATGCTGTGCTGCTTGTGTTTGCTAACAAACAGGATCTTCCAAATGCAATGAATGCTGCAGAAATCACTGACAAACTTGGCCTGCATTCCCTTCGTCAGAGGCACTGGTAAGCCTTAATTTTCTTCGAAAGTATCAGTTAGGTGTTGATAAATGGAATAATTGTGATCATATGCCTGTCATGCGCCTCGAAAGTCGACCAATGGAAGGCTTGTGAGTGAACATTATAACATGAAATGTTTAGAAGATTGGAAAAGAGATTTTTGTTAGTTCCTATGATATTTTAAGCAGCAGCACCAAGAGTTCCTCATGTAATAGTTATTCTGGAATTGAATATCTTATCCTGAAGTCTGGCTAGGAATCTGGTTATTTTTATGGATTCCTACCAAATCCATAAAAAATTTTTAAGACAAGTTTATGGATTCATGGAATCCTTTTTTTCCTTTCTATGTTTGTTTCATAACATGAAAAAATGGAATCCAACTTTATAGAAACCTTCCAATTCCTATTCTTTAGTTTGGTTTGGAATAAGAATAGGATTCGGTTTCATAATAATATAGGGTTTGTGAAGAAACGGAATCCGAAAAAAAAGAGGGAGAATAGTACAGGTGTGTCGGCTTTTTGCCCCAACTCCTCCCAAATCATTAGGATTTGGATTTTAATAAAATCACCATACTTTTTCAACTTTATAGATTTCAAAATCTATAAATTTGTTGTGAACCAAACTCAGGAATAGGATTCATAAAGAATCCTTTATTTACGATTTTGCCCCTGTTAGATTCAATTCCTATTCCTATTCCATAAAAAAGGGTGAAACAAACACCCCCTAAGTGTCAGATTTATATGGATTGTGTCATGTTAGAAGTACTTATACAGTTATATCCATGTATCTGAAAGCGGATGACTTGCAATCACTCAATTATCATACTGTATTAGCTTCAAATCAAAACTCTTGGCCTTAACAGATTTAGGTAATTTGCATGAAAGAGATAACCATTAAAGGCACCAAATTGATCTCTCACTACTTGGTCCATCTAATCGGATTTAGTTGCTCTGGGTACTTGTGTACTTGATCTTATGGCTATCTCTGTTCTCCAATGCCTAAGATCTGACTTCAATCTTATATTATCTATCTGTATATACTCTTTGAGTTTGGATTAAGCATCTGAATCCAGTCATCTTGTAGTTCTAATTCGTAAATATGGCTCTTTAATGTAGATCTAGTTATCCAACTATGTTATTTGAATGGCATCATGAATGGACCTGGAAAAAGAAGCAATTGTGTAACTAATTGATGGTGAAAATATATGTTCATAAATATCATAATTTATAAATCAATGTTTACAAAATTTTGTAAAAAATATCATTTAAGTGAAGGAGATAGTTATCTCTGACTAAGAAATCAAAAAGGGAGCATTGGTAGAATGTAAAACCAAATCACTAGATAATATCATACCTGTATAATTCTAGCATTTATTATCTTTTGATTTTGTAATCAACTAATCATTCACTTTGCAAGTACGTGGCTCATCTAAACATGCATATCTTTTGATCTTGGATGCATTATCGTCAAAATAACTACTAACTGATACGGAAGTGTTCTATCTGGAATATATCATGCGTCTTCCACAGTATGAATGATTTCATTATAGTGGTCCGTGCTAGTTTGATTTCTCCACAATACCTTTTGGGGGGCGGGGCCCCCCCCTCGAAGAATGACTTGCATAAATTAATGCATGAAATTTGTATCGTCTTTCAGGTACATACAGAGCACTTGTGCTACATCTGGTGAAGGTTTGTACGAGGGGCTTGACTGGCTCTCCAGTAACATTGCCAACAAGGTATAGCATCATTCAATAATGTTCAAGTGCCTCTTAAATATCTAGAGGCTTTTTCATGAGCAGCAATGTTACTAGCAAACTCTAATTTGGGTTTTCTGCCCAAATAGTCGCTTAATGTTGTTTTCTCATTTTCAGGCTTAAAATCTCTATATGTGGGCTGAAGTGAGGATGTGATGAAGCTTTAGATGAAACTTGTTAATCTCTCAGACGTGTTGGTTTTTGTGTTGATGTGGATGATGTTTTCGGTTTGGATTGTTACTATTGCTGTTACTTGCTTTATTTGCCTAGGCCCATAACTTGTCTACTGTTTGGTAGTATTTGACGCTTGTTGTAATTAGTTTACATGGTCTCTGGTATATTTACCGCTACTATATTTTGATCATTGATCTATGCCCCAGCTATTATCGGTCTTTCATATTCCGACTTAACGGCTCAGATCTCGCAAAAGTTTGTTGAATTGGTATTTTGGTTACAAAATGTGTGTCGTAGTCATCTCCGTTCAGATAAAACTATTGTTCTGAGCCAACACGATAGAAAGCCTCGTTCAATGCAAATATGTTTTGGGTTCCTTGTTCAGGCTGTCGTCTTTGATTCAGATTTGAATCAAATTTATTGTAATGACCACAAGTATTAAGTCCTTGCTCGCGCTGCCTGTTTTGATCAATGATCAAAATTTATTGTAATGCCCTTCAAATATGTCAAGCTATTCTAGTGTCACAAGATTGATGATTGATTATGTTTCTTTATAAGCTATAATCAGTTATTGATTAATATAATAAAGCTTATAAAAAAACATTAAGTTCTCTTTTTGCTAATGTTATGAGAAAAGGTGAATGTAGTTTTTTATACAGTTTTTAAAAACTAAAAAATGATTGGAATTTTAATGTCTTGATGTTTCAATCGTTCATGTTTGGTTTTGGTTCGTTCAATTAGGACACGTATGAGATTAGGACTTTGCTCTAATCCTCAAAATGAATAGTAATAAGCCCCCATTATCCCTCAGTATAAAGTGACATAAGATTTTCCATGACCATTGTAGACATAAGATTTTCATGACCATTGTACCCTCTCGCCTCTGCATTCACCACACCAATGATATGTATGTATGTATGTATGTATATTAAATTTAGGAAGCCATTTATTACTTTAAAATTTTTTGGGGGTAATCTTTGTAAAGTTTTCAGGGTTGTTTGTAATTTATGAAACTTTCAAGAGGGTGCTTGTAAAGTTTTTAAGGGATCATTTTTTAAAATTTACTTGGTGATATTTGTAATTTACAAAACTTTCAAGCGGGGTTTTTGTTATTTTTTCGAGGGTTCATTGTCAATTTGAAAACCTTTAAGGGGTTGCTTGTAAAATTTTTAGGAATTGTTTGTAATATTTTAACATGTTTAGCATAATATTTGTTACTGTAGCAACATTCATGAGGCTATTTGTAAAACTTTTAAACGGTTCTAAAGTTTTAAAGGTGATATTTGTATTTTTGGAAACTCTAAGGGTTTGGCTATAAAATTTTTAAGGATTTGTCTGTAAAACTTTAATAGGGCTATTTGATTTATTTGGTTTGTGTGCCCTTCAAATATGTCAAGCTATTCTAGTGTCACAAGATTGATGATTGATTATGTTTCTTTATAAGCTATAATCAGTTATTGATTAATATAATAAAGCTTATAAAAAAACATTAAGTATCTCTCTTTTGCTAATGTTATGAGAAAAGGTGAATGTAGTTTTTGGTACGGTTTTTAAAAACTAAAAAATGATTGGAATTTTAATGTCTTGATGTTTCAATCGTTGTTCATGTTTGGTTCGTTCAATTAGGACACGTATGAGATTAGGACTTTGCTCTAAGGGGGTGTTTGGTTCAATTTCTAGAAATTATAGGAAATGTTTTCCACCTAAAATATGATTTCCTTGTATTTCTTAAAAAAATTATAGGAAAAGTTTTGAGAAATCAAAAAGTACCAATTTTCTTGTTTTTTGTACTTTGCTTGTTTGGTTCAAAACAAGAAAATGACTCATAACTTTATAGAAAATAACAAGATTTGGTAGGTTTTTAATTAAATATGGTATGTGTTAGATTTCTGATGATTTCCTCTCATTTTGAGAGGAAATTGCTTTTTGTAAAATTTGGTAGGTTTTGATATTTTATAGAAAATATTTCTGTAAATTTTTTGTTGAACCAAACACAATTTACAGAAATCTCTGGAAAACTTTTAATTACAAATTTGCCATTGTTAGATGTTTTGAGCAAAGTTTTCTCAAAAAGTGTGCAGCCAAACAGCCCCTAATCCTCAAAATGAATAGTAATAAGCCCCCATTATCCATCAGTATAAAATGACATAAGATTTTCCATGACCATTGTAGACATAAGATTTTCCATGACCATTGTACCCTCTCGCCTCGTGCATTCACCACACCAATGATATGTATGTATATATGTATGTATGTATTTATATAATAAGATTTTCCATGACCATTTATTACTTTAGGGTTGTTTGTAATTTTTGAAACTTTCAAGAGGGTGCTTGTAAAGTTTTTAAGGGTTTTTTTTAATTTACTTGGTGTTATTTGTAATTTACCAAAAACTTTCAAGCGGGGTTTTTGTATTTTTTTCGAGGGTTCGTTGTCAATTTGAAAACCTTTAAGGGGTTGCTTGTAAAATTTTTAGGAGTTGTTTGTAATCTTTTAAAATGTTTAGCATAATATTTGTTACTGTAGCAACATTCATGAGGCTAGTTGTAAAACTTTTAAATGATTCTAAAGTTTTAAAGGTGATATTTGTATTTTTGGAAACTCTTGTTGGGAACATGGTTAATGTTACAATATCTCTTGTATTTTGATGATAACAAATTATTATTTATCTAACATATTTTACTGCAGATTCAAGATATACATCTCAAAGCAACAATTAAATTATCAAGGCTATTTCAAAGATCAAAAGATGAAGTTCAAAAGATGAAGTTCAAAAGATGTAAATTTTATCTTTTCTTTTAGAATTTCTGTACAAGCCTTGATCACACACACAACACACACTATTTACTTAGAAAATCATAAAAAATATTCTAAGTATAATCCTAATATTAATCAACATATAAATAAGTTTTTAAACTATTGAAAATATCAAAAATATGGTTTCTGGCCGACCAAAGATTTGTCTGGTCGACCAGATAGTTCAGCCAGAATCAGAGAATCAGAAATTTCTCTGTCTGGTCGACCATATAAGGATCTGGTCGACCAGAGGCTCCAGAATCAGACAGTAACTTTCAGGATTTCTCTGTCTGGTCGACCAGGCCTCAATATGGTCGACCAGACAGCCAGTCTAACTGTCATATTTTTTTAAATAATATGAATGTTTTGTGAACGTTTTTGGTAGTTATTTTTGAATGTTTTTGAACGAAAATTATACCTATAAATAGGTGTTAAGTTCTGAAATTTATAAAATAAAAAAATCCCTTCATAAAAACTTGAGTCTTCATAAAAACTTGAGTTTTCCTTGACTTCTTAAGATCATTTTGAAGAGAAAAACTGCCTGAAAATTTCAGTTTTTGTTCTTGATAAAAGTTCCACTACTCTAGAACAAAAATAATCCCTATAGCCTGTTGTAATTCACTCACATCTACACATCAAGGCTTATAGGAAGAGAAAGTTGTACGATCTTGTTTTCGATTTGATAATCTCTTGGAAGAAGAGATTGTT
>BQKN01057851.1:57975-72111 GCA_022839385.1 Asparagus kiusianus | reverse complement strand
TTCAACCCCCCTTCTAGTGTTTGAGTGCCATTACAGCGATCCTACAACTCTAAGGGTCTGGCTATAAAATTTTCAAGGGTTTGTCTGTAAAACTTTAATAGGACTATTTGTAATTTTTGAAATTTTATTTCATAATTTTTAAATTTTAAAGGTGGCAGTTGATAAATTTTTTTTAACCTTGAAAAACTCTTTTATATATAAAGGAGGGCTTTTTTTAATAGTTTTTTAAAATTATGGATAGCTTTAATTTGATAATGATTTTCAGATAAGGAAGATTAGAAAGTACGATTCTAATTATTAGAATTTTTGTAATTATGAAATGTTTTTATTTGATTAGGATTCTTAGATGAAGATAGTATCAATTGTTAACATGTCAATTCCGCTACAATAATTGAACACGGGGTAGTTTTTTGACGTGTGACATATTTTTTAGCGTTTAAGAGTAGTTCGCCGATTTATATATAAAGGAGGGATATGATTATGATATTTATTACTTATGAATAGTTATAATTTGATTAGGATTATCAAACATTTGATTATTAAAATTTCTAATTATGGATAATTTTAATTTAATGAGAATTTTTAATTAGGTGAAAACAAGGTTAAGTGTTTACATGTAATCTTCTGATAAGATATAAGGACATAAGTCTATTTTTTGATATGACACATCATGTAGTTAGATGACACGTGTTAGTTTTTTGTGCATTTTAGGAGAATGACCAATTTCTCATCTAATCTAATACTACTATAAAAGTGGATTGCGATGTTAAAACATTTCTTCCCAAAATGTCCCTAACACATCCATACATACATACATTAACATACGAGGAATGCTTTGGTACACCGATAATAGTCTTTTTTTAAATGCTAAAAAATCAATAAATGGATGAAAATAGAAAGGGCGCTTTAGACATTTCTTATTTAAGTTTTTATTTTTCTGTTGTTCCTCTACTTCATCGTTCTCTCCTCCTCCCGTATTTGGAGTTTAATTTTTTAATAATTTAATTTTGCTCTCTACCATGAACCCCACTAGAAGAAGTTTGCTTCAGTAAATATTTTAAATTTCTTTTTAATAAATAATTTTTAAAAGTGAGAAAATTTTACATCATGTTCCGAAAATCCTTCTTCAGTGATGATTATTATAAGCATTTTCCTTTTTATTTTCTTCTTAGAAAAGATTCCAAACACTCTCATAACCCATGAAACCCATTGAGGGAAACCCAATAAAACTCATCGAAGGAGACCCAAGAGGAGAACACAATGCGACAAAAAGGATGAGGTAATTGGGATCATTCGTGAAAAACTATCAATACACATCCCCAAATAGAGAAAATTGTTTATTAAATAGAAAACAATAAAAAATTGAGTTCTGCCATAATTCGTGCAATGATCATTTGGAAAGTGCGAACCTTTTTTTCTTATGGAAAATGTATAGGGTTACATGATAACACGGTAAAAATTATAACATGAAATATTAGTTAGTTGGAGAATTCTAATTAATCATAAATTCTTTTTATCTTCTAAATTTCATTTCCTAAACTAACCTTTTTATCTAATTGAAATTATGGTTAATTACAATTTTGGGTGTGGAACACCTCCTAACCGTCAAATCTATCTATCTAGAGATGTGAGTGCTATTTTTAAGGAATTTATTTATAGATATGCCACCGGTGCTCCAACAAATCTTCATGGAGCACCGAAGCTGCAGGCTTAACATACATACCTCTCAATATTAATGTGGGCACATACATATATACATAATACATACATACTTGATATGATACATACTATAATAAATACAATATATACATACATATATTTTATTAATTAGACATGATGAATTCATAAACACACATAATTACATCATACTACAATAAATGGAATCAAATGGTTTTTCTTTCCTGTGGAAACGCTTTTCAATTACACCTAAAGCACTCCTTATTTATCACTAATTATTGCAAAGCTAAATCATATTCTCCTTTATGGTAACTAACATACTCCATTCCTCACTACATTATAATTGCACCGTTATATCTATTTGTAACATCCAATTAAACACTGCAACTTTCTGTGACGCCCCTGGGTTCACACAAGGCTGCAGTCCTAGGTAAAACCAAGAATGTCAAACCTGCCATGCACCACACCGTGCAATAACATGTTTCACCATCACAATTCTATCACTCTAGTAGAGTCAATAACAGGTGTAGGTACAAAAGCAAGTAAAAGATAATACAAGAGATAATTGATGAAATGATAGAGATCGAAGTAATATTTCAACATCCAACATATAGAAAATACAAAGAAAATGTCTGAAATGAATAAACTGGAGTTCTTAACAAGTCTCAAATACAACAAGTCCGAGTGAAGGAAATAAGGCATACAACCTTTACAACATCTATAAAATAGTCCTCAAATGTCTAACATCAACTACAGTGGAGCCCAAATAAAATAATACATAGCTAGAATGCGAAGCTGAACACTAAAGTGGTCCGCTATCAACCTGCGACTCTCCGTGCTCCTGGCTCGTGACCTGAAAGGGGGAGGGACAACGAGCGTCAAAGCGCTAGCGAGCAACATCACAACCAACCCCAAGGGAAACAGGGCTCGTTGTATAAGAAAAATACAGATAATACATAATAGATCTAAAATCATTGATCTTACTAAAGAGGATTTTAGTATTTATGAATTTACAACACGAGCATAGGTACATCGAGCGAAATAATCCAAACAAGGAAACCCTCATGTATATACCTTGTATCTCAAATTGTAAATCCCTAAACACCAAACCCGAAGTCCTAGTACAGAAACAATAATGAAAGAAATACAACAAAATTTCAGCGCATAAATACCGTGTCATATCATAGCCTACACGGGCATCATATAATCATGGCATAATCTACATAAGTGTCTTGTCATAAACTCCTATGAGCAAGTCATATACAGGGTTAAGAAATATGTCCGATACAAGGACTAAGTAACGTGGTTTCCAAACACATGAAGTAAGTAGCAAATGTCCAACACGAGGACTGAAATGGATTATAGTCCAACACGAGGACTTCTATGGATTATAGTCCAACACGAGGACAGTGTAACTGTGTAAAGTATATGCGGAAAGATACGCCAAATCTAAACTCGCACGCATCTCGATGTACATGTCTAAACTTATGTCAAGAGTCAACCCACATGTACAGATAAATCATTAACATGGTGAACAAGTGTCAGGTCATCGAGGCGACCCTGAAGGACAACTCAAACAGATCAAAAAACTGTAAAACACCTCATCAGTCGACTGGTGTGTCGACTGATGTCGTCAATCGACTCATATGTCGACCGAAACTGCACAGACAACACAGTCTCAGCTCATCAGTCGATTGATCTGTCGACTGAGGAACTGAGAAAACACAAACAGCTCGTCAGTCGACTGATCAGTCGACTGACGCTAAAATTTCAACCCGTCGGTCGACTGATCAGTCGACCGATGGCCTGTAGAAACTCTGTACAGGTTGTTATTTACTACAAAACTGATCTAAACACATCCCCATTAATCCCAAGCATGAACCATGCGTATATTAACATGTATGAACTAACTGAGACATGAATTTCATGTACTAATACATAAATAAAACCCTAAACATATGTATTTATGTTTTAAAAGCACTTTTCAAAACAAAACCCATGTTAAATCTCTTATAAAACATCTCAGATCTAGATCTCATTTTTACAAAACGTTGGCAAGTTGTTTATCAAACTGAAAATGCACATCTTCATGTTATATGCAATAAAAATCCAATCTTTGTACACAAAATACGTTTTAGGCCAAAGAAATCTCAATAAAACCATTTGAAAACGTTTAAAAAGAATGTGACAAGGTTGGGTGAGATGTTACTCGCCTCTGAGGTGATGAAGAGCTCCTGGATCTGAGGGGGAGTGATTCCTTTCGCTGCAAACCGAAAATCTCCCGAAAATCCTTCGATTTCGCCCAAAATCACCAAGAACAACCTAGGGTTTTAGATAGGGGAGAGGGGGCTAGGGTTTTCTCTGGTCTGAAGTTCTAAGGGGTGAATTCGGGTGAGAAAGGATATATACCAACAGTTAAACCCGACCCAAACCCGAACCAAACAAAACAGACCCGAAACCTGAAAAACTAGAAATCAGCGTATCAGTCGATTGATGTGTCGACCGACGCCGTCAGTCGACTGATATGTCGACTGAACTGGAAAATTCCAGTTTTGTGCATGTTTTGCTAATGTAAAATCCAACGCACAAAGCTCTACACCCATACTCTCATATCATCTCAAATAACTTGTTGTCATGCACATCAATGACCTCAAGCTATTTGTCATAAAAGAATTATTTATATACTGATAAGTCACATACATTCATATAAAATTTACGGGGTTCTACATTCTTCTCCCCTTAAAAGAATTTCGTCCTCGAAATTCGGAAATCATACGAATCTTGAAATATGAACTCCTAGATAACATATAGAGATATTTATACTTAACGATCTAAAATGATAATATTCTCGCTCAAATCATAATCTAGTGGAACTAGTACATCGGGCGAAAAATCCAAACAAGGAACCCCCCATACATATACCATGTGTTCCAAAAGATTAAAAATTAAGCGAAAGTATCTTCATTCTAGTGTTAAATGTAAACATAACTAAAGGTATAAACATGAAGTAAGATATATAATCGTAATAGTAATTAATTTACCTGCTCAACCAAATGTGGGTAGTCGCGACGCATGTCCTCTTCGCGCTCCCAAGAAATCTCCTCAATGCCTCCTCGGTTCCACTGAACTTTCATTAAGGGAATCACCTTATTCCTGAGTCTCTTGTCCTCCCTGGCAAGTATACAAACCGGAATCTTAATAGTGGACAAGTCATCCTGAAGCTCGATCTTCGGTGTATCCAATACTCGCTGCTGCTCCTCATCATGCAAGTGCTTCTTGAGCATAGAAATATGAAACACGTTGTGTATACTAGACATAGATGCTGGAAGATCTAGTCTGTATGACACAGCTCCAATACGCTCTAAAATCTGAAAAGGCCTAATATATCTCGGTGCAAGCTTCCCTCGCCTCCCGAATCGCTGCACCCTTTCATAGGTGATACCTTAAGCATAACCAAATCTCTAATCTGAAACTCTAGTGGTCTCCGCCTCTTATCTGTATAGCTCTTCTGCCGATTCTGAGCGGCTAGAATCCGCTCCCTGATCAAAGCTACCTTCTCAGTAGTCTGCCTCACTAGCTCTGGCCCAAGCATCAAGCTGTCCTCCGGCTCGGCCCAACATATCGGTGATCTATAAGGTCTCCCATACAACGCTTCATACGGGGCCATACTGATCGTCGCTTGATAACTATTGTTATAAGCGAACTCTACCAGTGGAATATGGTCCTCCCAACTACCTTGGAAGTCAATGACACATGCCCGCAACATGTCCTCTAAAACCTGGTTCACCCTCTCCGTCTGGCCATCCGTCTGGGGGTAGAATACACTGCTATAGGA
Source organism: Asparagus kiusianus (assembly GCA_022839385.1). NCBI lineage: Eukaryota > Viridiplantae > Streptophyta > Magnoliopsida > Asparagales > Asparagaceae > Asparagus > Asparagus kiusianus. The sequence goes on along the minus strand of BQKN01057851.1, from coordinate 66,599 downwards.
TAGCGTGCTGCCAAAAGAGTCATGGAAACTCCTCTAAAAATGTGAAGTGAAAACCGACCCTCGATCCGACACGATCGTGTCCGGCACTCCATGAAGTCGAACTATCTCCCGAATGAAGATCCTCGCATAAGTCTCGGCTGTATAAGTGGTCCTCCCCGGAATGAAATGTGCTGACTTCGTCAATCGGTCCACTATCACCCAAATAGAATCATTCCCCTTCTTCGACTTCGGCAACCCCATAATAAAATCCATAGAAATGTCTGCCCACTTCCACTCTGGAATAGGTAAAGGCTGAAGTATCCCTGCTGGTCTCTGATGCTCTGCCTTCACCTGCTGACAGGTAAAACATCTAGCCACATAGTCTGCAATCTCTCTCCACATACCACTCCACCAGAAACGCCTCTTCAGGTCTTTGTACATCTTGGTAGACCCTGGATGTACTCTGTACCGAGTACGGTGTACCTCATCAAATAACTCCCTCTTTAACTCTGTACTGGCTGGCATAATCAATCTACCCTTCATCCGTAGACCTTCATCTGCTCTAATGGTCCAATCAACCTTAGGCTCCTTAGAAATCTCCTCCTTTCGGATTTGAATCCAAGAGTCTCCCAACTGAGCTCTGACAACTCTGTCACTCCAAGATGACTGTACTGTTACAGCTCCCAAAAATGCACTGGTTCCTCCAATCTCGGGTCTAAAATCAAACTGGCTAAGAGTGATAAGATCTCTGTACAATGAACACCTCAAAGCCGCAACCCGATGTCGAAACTTCCCCAGAAAAAAAACCAAAAAGAAAAAAAGAAAAAGGGAAAAACTGAGAGAGAGAGAGAGAGAGAGAGAGAGAGAGAGAGAGAGGGAGAGAGGGAGAGAGGGAGAGAGAGAGAGAGAGAGAGAGAGAGAGAGGGAGCGACGACGGGGGATAAGTCGGATGTCCTAGAGGCCGTCCTCAAAGAAGCTGTTGATTTGGTTGGTACCCTCCATTTTGATTTCCCAAAAATTCATTTTTTTGATTTTGTGTACTTTTTTTGGGGATTTTTAAGAGAATATACCTATTGAAGAGGTATTTGAAAATCTGAGATGCAGTAGGGAGGGGCTCAGCAGCGAGGCTGCTCAGGAGAGGCTCACCATTTTCGGACAAGCTCGAAGAGAAACATGTTTGATCTTTTTTTTTGGTTAAAAATGTGGTTTTTTATGGTTTGTTTTGATCTAAGACTTTGTCTTTATTTTTGGAAGGAGATCAAGTTCTTGAAATTTTTGGGGTTTATGTTGAACCCTCTCTCATGGGTCATGGAGGCTGCTGCTATCATGGCCATTGCCCTTGTCAGGATGAGAATTATTACCATTTTATTGCAAATTTTTTTGGCCTTCTTTTGGAGTGGAGATTTGGATAGAAAGACTCAAAACTTCATGGGATATCTTTTAGTTTTTAATGGATGGGTTTGATTTGTATCCTAATTTTTAATTATCTGAAATCCTATGATGTTGTTAGATTGTATTAGTTTTATATGTAGTTCTTTTACATATGTTTTAGGTTCTTGAAGTTTTATTGTAATTTACCCTTTTGGATATATCTAAATGAAGAGTTAGAAAACATGAAAAGGTTCAAATAGATCTCAGAGCATAAAACAATTATTACTCTCTATAAGCAATGCCATTGTTATGAGGTAGTGTGAGAAATTAATAGGTTAATGAGTTAGAAATTGTTGTTGGATTTAATTTTAATTAATTTTAAATGTTTTGTTTACAATATTAACATTATAAATAACATTGATTATATGATTTAATAATTGCTTTTTTCTATATTTAATTGTTTCTTTTCATATTCTTACATTCTCATTCATTAGAAACATAATTATTTACTTTTTTTTTATTTTTTTATTAAATCTTGCGCTCAATGTTTTAAACTTATTACATAAAAAACATTGAACATAAAACAAGTATGTCCCGTTTTTAAACAATAAACATAGATTTTTTTACCTTTTTTTGTAAGTTTTTGTTTTTTTAATCTATTAAACACTATAATCAATGTTATAAACTTATTACACAAACAAACTTAAAACATGTAACAAATACATCCACGTGCAACGCACGTGCACTATACTAGTACTACTATAAAAGTGGATTGAGATGTTAAAATATTGCTTCCCAAAATGTCTCTAACACATCCATACATACATACATTAACATACATACCTCTCAATATTAATGTGGGCACATACATATATATACATAATACATACATACTTGATATGATACATACTATAATAAATGCAATATATACATACATATATTTTATTAATTAGAAATGATGAATTCATAAACACACATAATTACATCATACTACAATAAATGGAATCAAATGGTTTTTCTTTCCAATTGAAACGCTTTTCAATTACGCCTAAAGCACTCCTTATTTACCACTAATTATTGCAAAGCTAAATCATACTCTCCTTTATGGTAAGTAACATACTCTATTCCTCACTACACTATAATTGCACTGTAATATCTATTTGTAACATCCAATTAAACACTGCAACTTTCCCATCAAATTAATAGCCTCCTCCTTCGGTTTCCATTCGGTCATAAAGTAAACAAACTGAAATCCCATAAGTTGTCCATTTCTCTCACATGTAAAAGCACCCTAATGCCACTAGGAAAGAACCCTAGAGGGGGGTAAATATGGTTTATGCTAATCTAATCTGATTTATGCCAAATTAAAACTTATTGATAAATATATCCTAGCAAATGAGATATGAATAATGTATGTGCAAGTATATACAAGTTAACACAATGGTAAAACAAACAATAAACAAACAAGAGTGATAGTGCACTAATAAACAATGCAAACACACAATATGATCACGGAGTTTGGACCTTCCGTCCTATGTCTCCGCTCCCCACTCCTGGGGAGAAATCCACTTTCACACCGGGTTTTCAACGATTACCCGAAAACGTTTACACCACACAATATCGGTTTTTAACGCTCACCGATCAACGTTCACAATCTCACAATTTAATTACACTAACTATCACCTCAAGTGTTAGTCTCTAGCCAGTGTCTCCCTCAAGTGTTAGGAATTATAATCTCTCTAGACATTACCACCTACCTCACTCCTCGTGGAACGACCCCGTCTCTCACCACACACTCCTCTTGGTGTACTAGTGTAATACAAGGTGAACTTCACAATTAGGCACTCTAATACACTTCACGCAATTGCAAATATACTTCACACCCTCTAAGTGTTGGCCTACCTAATGTCACCTTCCTCAAATGTTCGGAATTACCACCTCTCACTAGGCTTTACTACCGACCCCACTCTTCTTGGAACCGACCCCGTCTCTCACCAACCACTTCTCTCGATGTCCAAGTGTAATACAATGTGCAACTCACAATGAAGATCGATACAACAAATTGTTCTCTAATATGGATGAGAACTCAATGTAAGCTTACTCTCAATTGTTACAACTCCCCACAACCCAAATTATACTAAGTATAAAAATACAATAAGCTCAATAGTTGTGTGTGTAAACAATGAGAAAAACAAATATAAACTCAATGTAAATCTAGCTTATGAAATTATGCTCAAACGTATAAAATATCTAGGATTGAGTTTAAAAAAACTTCTCTATAGATAAAGAGAGAGAGGGAGAAGAGTTGAATACTCAAACACCAATGGATGATCTTCCTCAAGCTCTTGTGAAATTATCTTCACAAACAAACTCTTAAAAACACACTTAAACCCTTAAACAAAACTTGTAAAATCTTTTGAAAACTTTTCTCTTCTTTTTTTGAACTGAGGATATGTGGGGGTATTTATAGGAAACCCTAAAGCCAAGAGAAAACCAACAAAATCAGCAAAAAGACAAAAACTGAAAAGCTAGAAAAAACTAGCCGTTGGGCCATTGGTTGACTGATCAGTCATTTGATGAGCTGACCGTTAAAGTCAGCATCCAGCTCTTCGGTCGACTGATGACATGATCGGTCGATTGATGACTTTATCAGGCTGTTTTGAAACAGAAATCTGATTTTCAAACCGTCTTTAAAAATAGCAAACAAATTTAGAAAATTATGAAACTTTAGAAAATGATTGTAAACATGATAATACACATGTTACAAAAACTGGTTTTCAAAAAGCATCTCTCTTTTGTAAAATATCATTATTTTGCAAATATGTCCAAAAACATGAAACTAAACATACATGTTTTTGACATATTTATTTAAACAAACTTTTGAAACTTTGTAAACTGATTTTATAGACTTAATAAAATATGTATAAACTGATATTGAAGTCTATAAACTAATAAAACAATGTTTTTATAAAAACACCTATATTTTGATAAAATCAACAAATACGTGTGTGTGATTAATATGAGCTTAAAGTATAAACACACAAGTATAAATCTATACTACAAACACTATAAACTATATACCCAAGCTTGAAGGTCTTCAATATAGCTTGACTTGGTAAACTTACGGATAAAGCTTGAACTTGGATCTTCAACGTGAATTGTATTGCTTCACTCCACTATTCCGCCAACCTCTATTGGATATGATCGTTGAAACGCAATTCCATCCATCCTCTAACATATTATTTGCCTAGAATAAATACAAAACACAAACACTAGACAAATAATATTAGTTATAAATTGTTTGTTAATCATCATCAAAACAAAAGGATCTAACAACATGATATTGGCTTTAGTTAATTATGACAAAAACCTCCCAACCGTCATGCGTTTTCTTTCCCCTACCCATATAATGGCCTTCTCCTCCTTCCATTTTCCAATCATTACTCAACAAATAACAATAATCAATAAAAAATATGGGAGTGCTTTAGGTGTTTCTTGTTTGCAGTGGAATAAGCTTGTGCGGATCTACTCACACTCACTTGAAGGCAGAAGCATCAGAAACAACAGCAGCGTAAAATTCATAAATAAGATCGAAACTTCCCCAGAAAAAAACCAAAAAGAAAAAAGAAAAAAGGGGAAAAACTAAGAGAGAGAGAGAGAGAGAGAGAGAGAGAGAGAGAGAGGGAGAGGGAGCGACGATGGGGGATAAGTCGGATGTCCTAGAGGCCGTCCTCAAAGAAGCCGTTGATTTGGTTGGTACCCTCAATTTTAATTTCCAAAAAATTCATTTTTTGATTTTGTGTACTTTTTTTTGGTGATTTTTAAGAGAATATACCTATTGAAGAGGTATTTGAAAATCTGAGATGCAGTAGGGAGGGGCTCAGCAACGAGGCTGCTCAGGAGAGGCTCACTATTTTCGGACACAACAAGCTCGAAGAGAAACATGTTTGATCTTTTTTTTTGGTTAAAAATGTGGTTTTTTTATGGTTTGTTTTGATCTGAGACTTTGTCTTTTTTTTGGAAGGAGATCAAGTTCTTGAAATTCTTGGGGTTTATGTTGAACCCTCTCTCATGGGTCATGGAAGCTGCTGCTATCATGACCATTGCCCTTGCCAGGATGAGAATTATTACCATTTTATTGCAAAATTTTTTGGCCTTATTTTAGAGTGGAGATTTGGATAGAAAGACTCAAAGCTTCATGGTATATCTTTTAGTTTTTAATGGATGAGTTTGATTTGCATTCTAATTTTTAATTATCTGAAATCCTATGATGTTGTTAGATTGTATTAGTTTTATATGTAGTTCTTTTACATATGTTTTAGGTTCTTGAAGGTTTATTGTAATTTACCCTTTTGGATATATCTAAATGAAGAGTTAGAAAGCATGAAAAGGTTCAAATAGATTTCAGAGCATAAAACAATTATTACTCTCTATAAGCAATGCCATTGTTATGAGGTAGTGTGAAAAATTAATAGGTTAATGAGTTAGAAATTGTTGTTGGATTTAATTTTTATTAATTTTAAATGTTTTGTTTACAATATTAACATTATAAATAGCATTGATTATATGATTTAATACTACTTATTTTCTATATTTAATTGTTTCTTTTCATATTCCTACATTCTCATTCATTAGAAACATAATTATTTATTTTTTTATATATTTTTATTAAATCTTACGCTCAATGTTTTAAACTTATTACATAAAAAACATTGAACATAAAAAAGTATGCTCCGTTTTTAAACAATAAACATAGAATTTTTTAACTTTTTTGTAAGTTTTTGTTTTTTTAATCTATTAAACAATATAATCAATGTTATAAACTTATTACACAAAAAAACTTAAAACATGTAACAAATACGTCCAAGTGCAACGCACATGAACTATACTAGTTATATATAAACAAGTATTATGCCCGTGCTCACATGGATTATTTTGATTTTTTTTAGTTTATATATGTTGGTTTATATGCTCATCAATTACATTAAGCTACTCTAATTTAATAATAGAGATGATTGATTATATTTATTTATAGACCATAACTTACAAATCATTTATTACTAATATATTGAATGTTTATAAAGGAAGAGACAATGAGTACCTCTGTTTGATATGTTACAAGACAACGAAGATAGAATTTTTTATCCGTTAAAGTAGATAGTTTGAGTGGTAGAGCGATTTTAGATAAATTACAATCTTAAGTTTGAAATTCAAAATTAGATAGCTTGATTATCAATTTGCATTACAAATCTAAATAAAAATTTATGATTTTTAAAACGAAAAAATGTCTGGGATTTCAATGTCCCTAGATTTCAATCAATGCTTACGTTTGGTAATTCACTAAGGTTTTGGACACGAATGAGATTAGGACTCTCCTCTAATTTTCATAATGGATAGTAGAAAGTTTCACCATTCCGTAATATTAAGCGTGCATAACTTCCCATGACCACTATACCCTTCCACCTGATGCATTCCCCATACTAATGATATACTGTAACACTATAATATAATATGTTAAATTAGGGGGGTCATTTATAAATTTAGAATTTTTTGGGGTGCTAAAGTTTAGAGAGTTGTTTATAATTTTAAAACTTTCAAGGGTTTTGCTTATAAATTTTAAAAAATTGTGAGTAGTTTATTTGTAATTTATAGATTTTAGGGGGCTTTTTACAAATCCTTATTGGAAATTTTGAAAACGTTTAAGCTGTTGTCTGTAAAATTTTAAAGTTTTTATAATATTTTCAGATTTTTAGTGTAATATTGTTACTTTACTAGGTTTCATGGGGCTAGTTGTAAAATTTTTAAATTGTTGTTTATAAAATTTTTAGGGGGATATTTGTAATTTTAAAAATTTTAAGGAACAAGTCATAAAATTTTTAGTGGTTTGTTTGTACAACATCAGGGGAATATTTATAATTTTCTAAATTTTCAGAGGACTTTTCATAGTTATCGGATTTTTTAAGAATTATTGTTAATTTATATATTATTAAAGGGGGTGGTTTATAATTTTCCAAAATTTTGTTGTTATTTATAATTCTCAGATTTCTCAGCGTTTTTATTATAAATTTTGAATCTTAAGGGTTATTTATAACTTTCATGGGCCAATTTATAATTTTCAAATTTTTTGTATTTTTTGTAAGTTTTATAACTTTTAAGGAATTATTTGTAAATTTTTGAAGGAGGTTATTGTAATATTTAAAAAAATTTAGTCGAGTGTTTGTTATTTTTGCAACTTTCATGTAGCTTGGTGCAAAATTTTCAATGGACTTTTTGTAAACTTTTGAAGAGTATATTTATAATTTTTAAAAATTTAAGGGTTAGTCTTAAAATTTTCAAGGGGTTGTCTATAAATTTTTCAATGGTTGTTTATAAATTTTCAATGGTTGTTTATAGATTTTCTTGGGTTTGTTTTAATTTTAAACTTTTCAAGTAATTAATTTTTAAATTTCCTAAGGATTATTTGTAATTTATGAATTTGAAAGTGAGAGACTATAATTTTATTAATTTTATGTAACTATTTGAAATTATTAGATTCTTTAGGAACTAATTTATCATTTTTGAATCTTAAGAGGTTGTTTGTAAATTTCTAATTTTCATGAGCCTATTTAGAATTTTAGATTTTTCAGGATGTTGGTTCTAGTTTTGGATATTACGGGGTAAATTGTGATTTTTGGATTTATAGGTGGTTGTTTGCATTTTTTAAATTCTGAAAGGAACAATTGATAATTTTCTAATCTTGAAAACCCCTTTTATATAAAGGAGGTTTTTGATGAATAAAATTTTCAAATTGTCGATCCTTTTAATTTGATAAGGATTCTTAAGTAAAGAGGATTAAGAAGAAGGGTTTTGATTATCAATTTTCTTTTTGTAAGAATTGTTTTAGTTTTATTAGGATTCATCGGTGAAGACAAAATTAGTTGTCAACATGTCAATTTCTACTAGGATAGATGGATATGTTGCAGTTTTTTGATACATGACATGTTTTTGAGTTTTGTAGAGTAATCATCAATTTATATATAAAGGAGAGATATGAATACCAAATATTTGATTATTAGAATTTCTAATTATGGATAACTTTAATTTGATTAGGATTCTTACTTAGATATATAAGATTATCCACACATCATCTACTGATAGGATATAAAGACCCATTGCTATTTTTTGATATGACATATGTCATGCATTTAGATGATGCATGTCATTTTTTTATACCTTTAAAAGAGGCACCGATTTTTCACTCCACACACACACACACACACACACACACACACACA
>BQKN01057851.1:25605-44423 GCA_022839385.1 Asparagus kiusianus | reverse complement strand
TGTCGCCTTATTTCCTTTACTCAGACTTACTGTATTTGAGACTTGTAAGAACTCCAGTTTATTTCATTTCAGACCTTGACTATGTTCTTCAGTTTATTCCGTTGATGAGATGTATTATGTTCTATCATTTCATCCAGTATTGTTGATTCACTTTTTACTTGCTTTGTACTTACACCTGTTGTTGATTCCACTAGAGAGATAATGATTGTGATGGTGAAACGTGTTATCGCACGGTGTGGTACATGGCAGGTTTAACATCCATGGTTTCACCTCGGACTGCAGCCGTGTGTGAACCCAGGGGCGTCACAGAGAATATGTTGATGTCTTCGCTTGGAACTACGAGGATATGCCTGGGCTTGATCCCCAAGTGGCTATGCATCGACTAAATATCAAACCAGACGTCAAACTTGTTAAACAGCAGTAAAGGTGATTTCGGCCCCAAATCATGGAAGCAATTGAAGCTGAAGTCAAAAAGCTCATCGAATCAGGATTTATCTGTGAAGAGCAACATCCTGATTGGGTGGCCAACATTGTCCCCGTCCTAAAAAAGAACGGGAAGATTCGAGTGGGCATCGACTTCCGTGACTTGAATTCGGCTTGTCCTAAAGATGATTTTCCATTACCTATCACTGACGTCATCATTGACAATACGTGTGGGTTTGAGAGGATGTCCTTTATGGATGGATTCTCAGGGTACAACCAAATCAAAATGTATCCTGATGATGAAAAGCATACATTCTTTCGAATACATTCAGGGATATATTGTTATGCAGTAATGCCCTTTGGGTTGAAAAATGCGGGCGCTACCTATCAACGCGCTATGACCTCTATCTTCCAAAAGCATCTACGAAAGACTATGGAATGTTACGTTGATGACTTGGTCATCAAAAGTAGTGACAAGGGAAACCATTTACACGACTTGAAATCAATGTTTGATCTTATGCGGATGCACTAGCTCAAGATGAATCCAACTAAGTCATTTTTAGGAATGGCTAGTGGTAAATTTCTCGGATTCGTGGTCACAGCTAACGGAATTCGTCTGGACCCAGATAAGGTCATGGCCATCCAAGAGATACCACCTCCTAGGAATCTTAAGGAGCTTCGAGGCTTACAAGGACGATTGGCATATATTCGCCGGTTTATTTCTAACTTATCCAAGAAATACCAACCATTCTCGAAACTAATGAAGAAAGGAGTGTCCTTTACGTGGGACGAGACTTGTCAGAAAGCGTTCGAGGAGATTAAGCAATATCTCTCCAATCCGTCGATATTGGTCGCACCAAAGTCAGGTAAACCTTTCTTGATATATATTCGGGCTACAGATCATGCATTAGCAGGACTCTTGGCACAAGATGATGAAAATGGTCATGAACAAGCCATCTACTATTTGAGTAGGACACTATCGGGTGCTGAACCTCGTTATCCTCTCATTGAGAAGGAATGTGGCGTTGGTCTTCACAGTTCAGAAAATACGACATTACTTGGTTGGGCAAACCATACATGTTATTTCTCAGATCAATCCTATTCGGGTATTCATGACACAGCCAGTGCATTAAACTGGCGACTTGCTAGGTGGGCTTTGTTGCTTTCCCAATATGACATCCACTTCAAACCTTAAAAAGCAGTGAAAGGTCAGGCTATTTATGACCTTATGGTTAATCATCCGTTAAAAGAAAAGGATAAATTATACCAGGACATACCTGATGAGACATATGAAGCAAACATCGTCTCTAGAGAACAAGTATAACAATTATACTTCGATGGTGTAGCAAGGACAAGTTCTACTGGTCGGGTCATAGCTGGAGTGGGGGTTGTTTTTATCTCTCCCCAAAACCACATACTCCCACGCGCTGTTTCTTTAACGAAGCCGTGTTCTAATAATGTGAAAGAATACAATGCTTTGTTAGTAGGCTTGGATATAGCCAAACAGTTAGGGGTGAAGCACTTAGAAGCATATGGTGATTCTCAACTCATTGTTAATCAAATGAAGGGAGAATATGAGGTTAGGAATGAAGATCTCGTTCCTTACCATACCGCAGCGATCGCATTGGCCGATTCTTTCGAGGGCTTCTATATCGACCATATACCCCATCTCAAGAATACCTATGCTGATGCATTGGCGTCACTTGCGGCTACCTTAGCTCTACCTGAAAGAACTACCCAGCAGGTCACAGTGACAAGCAGACAATTATTCAAGTCAAAGTATGCATTGCAGATCAATGCAGTTGAAGCAGAACCTTCAACACTCAGATTGGCGATTTCCGATCATCGATTATGTCCTATACGGCTTATTACCAGAAGACATCAAGGAAAGAGAATCTATTCGTAGACGAGCACCTAGATTCTACTATGATTCTCAATCCCAGACTTTGTATCGAAAGTCGTACGATGGACTTTTGCTTCGCTGTTTGTCAAATAGAGAAGCAAAAGAAGCCCTTAAAGAGGCTCATGGCGATATTTGTGGAGCTCATCAGCCCGGTCCTAAGTTGTGGGACCGACTACGTAGGTTGGGTTATTATTGGCCTAACATGGTACAAGATGCTGTTGCTTATGCCAAACGATGCCACGCCTGTTAGTTACATGCTAATTACATGCATCGGCCACCCGAGCATCTTCATCCTTCTACCACTTCATGGCCTTTCGAAACGTGGGGAATGGACATTGTTGGCCCAGTGACACCACCCTCTTCCAAAGGACATCGCTTTATTTTAGTGATAACCGATTACTTTTCTAAATGGGCAGAAGCAATCCCGTTAAGAGAGGTCAAAACGAGTGATGTTGTTAAATTCTTAAAACATCACATCGTATATAGGTACGGCATTCCAAGATGCATCATTCATGATAATAGGCCCCAATTCGTTAGCCAACCCTTCACCCGATTTGGATCTACATATTTTTCCATATTTAAAACGCATTGAAATCAATAAATCACATGAAACCCAAGTTTAAACAAATTCCAGATCTGGATCTACATTTACAAAATCATTGGTGAGTTTTTATTAAACTGAAAATGTAGATCTTGCTGCTCGTAATATAAAGTATCTATTTTTATGCACAAAATACGTTTTAGGCTCAAGAAAACAAAATAAAACTCGAAGAAAACTATACAAACAGTGGGTGAGAGCTGGGCGAGATGTTACTCGCCTCTGGTATGCTAGAACAACTCCTGAATCCGAGAGAGGATGATCCCCTTCGCTGCACTTTGTTGAAACTTGCTGAAATTCTCCGAAAATCCCCTAAAATTCACCAAAAACGAATTAGGGTTTTAGGGGAGAGAGGGACTAGGTTTTCTCTGATATCTGATGGGTTTTGGGGTTGGTTTTGGGTAGGAGAGGTTATATACAAATGGTCAAACCCGAAACAAAACCAAACCAAACCCACAAATAAAAGAAATCTGGAAATCTGCCTGTAAGTCGACTCATTGGTCGACTCATAAGTCGACTCATGAGTCGACTAAGCTGACATTTTCTAGATTCGTGCATGTTTTGTTAATCTGCTAAAACCAATGCACGAAACTCTATAAGAATACCCTCAAATATATCTAATAACTTGTTATCAAGTATATCTATGACCTCAAGTCATTTACCACAATAGAATTATTTATCCCTAATAATTCATATATCTATATAACAAAAATACGGGGTTTTACATTCTTCCCCCCTTAAAAGAATTTTGTCCTTGAAATTCAGAAATCATACTCAAACAAATAATATTACTCTAGACAAGCATATAGCCATATTTTATTTAACAATCCACGATGACTATATTCCCACTCAACCCATAATCAAATGGAACTAGTACGTCGGGTGAAAAATCGAAACAAGGAACCCCCCATATATATACCATGTATTCCAAAAGATTAAGAATTAAGCGAAAATATCCTCATTCTAGATTTAAATCTAAATATAATCACACAAATAATCATACACATAAATCAATCCACTTCCTTAATAAATGCAGGAAGTAGCGCTACATGGCATCTTCGCGCTCTCAAAAATCAGCTTCGATGTTCACACTTAACCATCTAAAATGTAAATACCACCACTTAACCCCTAACTAAATGGAACAAGTACATCGAGCGGAAAATCCAAACAAGGAACCCCTCATATATATACCATATGTTCTGAGTACTTAGGAGATAAGTGGTAATACCCTCATTTAGTGTTAAATATAAACATTGCCATAATTGAATCTATAAGCCATATATAAGTCATACAAAAAGATTTAATTTACCTGCTCAAACATGTGTCGATAGTCGCGACGCATGTCCTCTTCTTGCTCCCAAGAAATCTCCTCAACGCCTCTTCGGTTCTACTAAACTTTCACCAAAGGAATTATCTTGTTTCTAAGCCTCTTGTCCTCTCTGGCAAGTATACAAACCGGAATCTCAATAGTAGTCAAATCCTCCTGAAGCTCAATCTCTGGTGCATCCAACACTCTCTGTTGCTCCTCATCATGCAAGTGCTTCTTGAGCATAGAAATATGAAATACATTGTGTATACTAGACATCGATGCTGGAAGATCTAGTCTGTATGACACAGCTCCAATGCGATCCAAAATCCGGAAGGGTCCAATATACCTCGGTGCAAGCTTTCCCCGTCACCCGAATTGCTGAACGCCTTTCATAGGCGATACCTTCAGCATAACCGAATCTCCAACCTGAAACTCCAAGGGTCTTCGTCTCTTATTTGCATAGCTCTTTTGCCGACTCTGAGCAGCTAAAATCCTCTCTCTAATCAATGCTATATTCTTAGTAGTCTGCCTCATAAGCTCTAGCCCAAGCTTTAAGCTGTCCTCCGGCTCTGCCCAGCATATCGGTGATCTACAAGGTCTCCCGTACAATGCCTCATATGGGGCCATACCGATCGTCGCTTGATAACTATTGTTATAAGCGAACTCTATCAGTGGAATATGCTCCTCCCAGCTACCTTAAAAGTCTATGACACAAGCCCGTAACATGTCTTCCAACACGTGATTCACCCTCTCCATCTGACCATCTGTCTGTGGGTGGAATACACTGCTGTAAGATAATCTGTTGCCGAACGAATCCTAGAAACTCCTCCAAAAATGCTAAGTGAACACTGAACCTCGATCCAACACAATCGTATCAGGAGCTCCATGAAGTCGGACTATCTCCCGAATAAATATCCTCGCATACGTCTCAGCTGTATATGTAGTCTTCACTGGAATAAAATACGCTGACTTTGTCAATCAATCCACAATCACCCAAACTAAATCATTCCCCTTCTTCGATTTCAGCAATCCTACAATGAAGTCCATAGAAATATCCGTCCATTTTCACTCTGGGATGGGTAAAGGCTGAAGTGTTCCTGTTGGTCTCTGATGCTCTGCCTTTACCTGCTGATACGTAAAACACTTAGCCACACACTCTGCAATCTCTCTACGCATACCACTCCACCAGAAGTGTCTCTTCAAGTCCTTGTACATCTTGTGGTTCCTGGATGCACTGTATACCGAGTACGATGAGCTTCATCAAATAACTCCCTCTTCAGCTCGGCACTAGATGGCATAACCAATCTACCCTTCATCCGTAGACCTCCATCTGCTCCAATAGTCCAATCATCTTTAGGCTCTTTGGAAATCTCCTCCTTTCGGATTTGAATCCAAGAGTCTTCCAATTGAGCTTTGACAACTCTGGTACTCCAAGATGGCTGCACTAACATAGCTCCCAAAAATACACTGGTTCCACCAATCTCGGGTCTGAAATCAAACTGGCTAAGAGTAAGAAGATCTCTATACAATTAACACCTCAAAGCCGAAACCCGATGTTGACGCTTCCTGCTTAAAGCATCTGCTACGACGTTCGCCTTTCCCGGATGATACTGGATCGCGAACTCGTAATCCTTGATAAACTCAATCCACCGCCTCTGTCTCTGGTTGAGTTCCTTCTGAGAGAAAAGATACTTCAGACTCTAGTGGTCTGTGAACAACTCAAACTGCACTCCATACAAGTAGTGTCTCCAAGACTTCAGTGCAAATACCACTGCTGCTAACTCCAAATCATGAGTGGGATAGTTCTGCTCATGTACCCTCAACTGTCGTAAGATATATGCTACTACCCTCTGAGTCTGCATCAAGACGCCTCCTAAACCTGCCAATGATGCATCTGTGTAGATCATAAATGTCCTATCGTTGCTCGGAATAGTCAAAACTGGCGCTGAAGTTAACTTAGTCTTCAAGATATCAAAGGCCTTCTGGCACTCCACACTCCAAATGAACTGTACACCCTTCTTCGTAAGACGTGTAAGTGGCATCAAAATCTTCAAAAGTCCTGGATCAACTTCCTGTAATAGCCGGCTAAGCCCAAAAAGCTACGAATCTCTGTCACCGTTCTTGGTGGTTCCCAATCAAGAACTGCTGTAACCTTAACCGGATCCACTACTATGCCCTCTCTACTGATGATGTGGCCGAGAAATCCAATTTCTGAAAGCTAAAATTCACACTTGCTGAACTTAGCATATAACTGATGCTCTTGCAGAGTCCTCAAAGCTAACCATAGGTGCTGCTCGTGTTCTGCCTCCGATCTCGAATAAATGAGGATGTCGTCGATAAAAACAATCACGAACTGATCCAAGAAGGGACGAAAAACCTGGTTCATCAAATCCATAAATACAGCGGGTGCATTGGTCAACCCAAATGGTATGACCATGAACTTGAATGATCCATATCGAGTAAGAAAAGCGGTCTTAGTAATATCCATCTCCCGAACCCGCAACTGATGATAACCAGAACGAAGATCGATCTTTGAGAAATACTGTGCTCCCTATAACTGGTCGAACAAGTCATCAGCCCTAGGTAATTGGTACCTATTCCGAATAGTAACCTTGTTTAACGCTCTATAATCAATGCACAAACGCATAATGCCGTCCTTCTTCTTTACGAAGAGGACTGGCGCTGCCCACGGAGAATGACTTCGACGAATAAAACCCTGAGCTAGCAACTCGTCCAACTGGGTCTGAAGCTCCCTCATCTCAGCAGGTGCCATGCGATAAGGTACGAGGGATATCGGGACTGTGCCTGGCTGTAACTCAATACAGAACTCAACCTCTCTCACAGGAGGTAGTCCAGATATATCCTGAAAGACATCCTGATACTCTGAGACAACTCTAGTCTCTAATAAATCAACACCCTAATCCTATCGCATCACATCCTCGATGTACGCCAGAAATGACTCCACAAAACGGTTGCCCTGAGAGGTTGCCACAATTGCCTTGGACCCATCGGACACCCGCATATTGACTGTCTTCGTAAAGCAGTCAATACTAATATGGTAGGAAGACAACCAATCCATACCAAGGATAACATTGAACTCGGACATATGCAACACTATCAAATCGATAACGAACTCTGACTCATCTAAACTGATAGTACACCTCCTACAAACGCTCTCCAGAAGCGATATCTCACCTAAAGGGGTGGAAACTGATAAAGGAGTGTCTAATGGCTGAGCTACGAGATGGAGTCTAGACATAAAATCATACGAAATGAAGGAATGCGAAGCTCCCGAATCGAAGAGAATACGGGCGGGAAAAGAATTCACAAGAAACGTACCCTCCACTTCTGCTCCTCTAGCTCCATGATCACGCGGTACTACAGCATATACTTTGCCTATGGCTGAAGTCCGCTCTGTTGCTAGTGCTGGAGATTACGGAACTATCTGCCCCTTAGGATCCTCCTGAACTGTATGAATCTGTCCCTTAGTCTTCTGGGCTACTGGCGGTGCCTCAAGCCTTATCTGTTGGCCCTGACCTCTGCCCTGAAGTCGCTCTCCTGTCTGCCACATACCCTGAAGTGCAGCAACTCCATAAATCTGCTCTCAAAGTTTGCCACTAACATGTCCCCCTGAGTCAACCAGGACAACTCAAGCTCCTTCCCAGTCCGTGCTGCAGAAGAAATATAATGCCTGTCAAAGAAGTAGACGAAGTCCTCCCATGTGAGGGTCATCCGGTGCTCTGGAGTGAACTGGAGTCGATACCATCTCCCGGCGTCTCCCTTCAGACTGTAGGATGCCAATCTCTGCTTCTGTACCGAATCCACATTAAGTATGTCGAGGGTGTTACTCACATCCTCCTTCCACTTATGGGCTGCAGGAGGGTTTGATGACCCCTGAAACTCCGGTGCCCTCATCTTCTGGTATCTCTCTACCATACGGAGCCAAGCATCCTGCTCTGTGGTTCTATCTGGAACTGCTGGTGGAATAGCTGCAGGTGTGGTCTCTGAGGGTCTCTCACTGATAGGAACAACTAGTATCCTCTGTGGCTGATCTGCTGGTGGTGGTGGTGGCGTTGGTGGCACGATATGATTCACCACAAGCTCCTCAATTGCTGCCATCCTAGCTACTATGGGAGACATAAGATCTATCAGGTACTGGGAAGCCTGCTGTGGCTCAGGTGGTACCTGCTATGGCTCGGGTTGAGCTTGCTGTGGCTTAGGTGGAGCCTGCTGCAACTTTGCCTGTCCAGCTCTCTGAGTACGAGGTCTACCACGTCCTGCCATCTCTCTTATCATAAGAAAATAAGAGTTTATGAGTAGAAATAGACATATACACATACATAGCATATCACAATATAATTTTTGCAACAATTTAGTATTCACACAAATACTTTAAATTTACACAAAAATAGTTATCATAAAAAATATCCTCAAATTTTGAGATATACGCATATATCATCCTCACTCATACTACGGAATCCTTACGGACTCTATACATGAATCCTAAGAAAATCTATCCTAGCTCCACGACTCAACACAGGATGATCCTAAGGATACTGGAACTAGAGCTCTGATACCAACTGTGACACCCCTGAGTTCACACAAGGCTACAGTCCGAGGTGAAACCAGAAATATCAAACCTACCATGCACCACACCGTGCAATAACATGTTTTACCATCACAATTACTATCTCTCTAGTAGAGTTAATAATAGGTGTAGGTACAAAAGCAAGTAAAAGATAATACAAGAGTCAACTGATGAAATAATAGAGATCAAATTAATATTTCATCATCTAACATACTGAAGTACAAGTCAATGTCTGGAATGAATAGACTGGAACTTCTTAACAAGTCTCAAATACAAATGTCTGAACAAAAGGAAATAAGGCACACAACCTTTATAACTTCTAGAATAAACTCTCAAATATCTAACAAAAGTCTACAGTGGAGTTCAAAAAAAATATAACTATAATAAATGGCTGAAACTAAAGTACGTCGCCATCAACTTGCGACTCTCTGGGCTCCTGACTCGTTACCTAAAAGGGGGAGGGATAACGAGCGTCAAAGCGCTAGCGAGCAACATCACAACCAACCCCAAGGGAAAGGGCTCGTTGTATACAGAAAATACAGTTATAATGTATATAAAAATCACTAATCCTATTTAGGTAATTACAACATAAGCATAAGTTTGTCGAGCGAAATAATCCAAACAAGGAAACCCTGATATATACCATGTAGCTCAAATTGTAAATACCTACGCATAAGAATATTTTAGTATTTAGAAAATTACAATACGAGCATAGGTACGTCGAGCAAAATAATCCAAACAAGGAAACCCTCATGTATATACCTTGTATCTCAAATTGTAAATCCCTAAATACGAAACCCAAAATCTAATATATGAATAATAATAAAAGAAGATAAACTCATCTCAGAACTTAAATACAAGGTCATGTCACACCCCATATAAGTGTCATGTCCAGCCTATGCAAGTATAGATGTCAATTTCAAGGTCTAAACTGATGTCCAACAAATGGACTAAAACTAGATGTAATGAATGCCCAACACATGGACTGCATATGAAAGTTGTCCAACACATGGACTGAATGTGACAAATATCCAACACATGGACTGCACATCATAATAGCCCAACACATGGACTAGATGAAATATATGAAAGATGCTTATACCCTAATGCCTCACGTGTCTCGCTATGCAACTCTAAACTCGTGTCCGCAAATCATCTCACGTGTAGCGATACAAAATAAACCTAAATATCGAATATCAGGTATTCGAGATGACTCCTCGTTCATATTAAAGTACGCAACTACGATAAACATGCATAAACAGTCTCAGTTAAACTGAAACAACCCAAACAGATCTAACCCGAGGAAAACAGGAAAAATTCCTCGTCAGTCGACTCATAAGTCGACTGGGATTGGTCGACTCATTGGTCGACTAGACAGAACAAAAGAAAAGAAAGAAGGCTGGAAATTTCCCGTCAGTCGACTCATTGGTCGACTCATCAGTCGACTCATAAGTCGGCTGATAAGTCAACTCATTGGTCGACTGAAATGAAATTGTAAACATGATTCCTACATATATATGTACCAAACTGAAATGAAATTTGCATGTGATTACTTACACAAAACCCAAAATATATTTTTCCATATTTAAAACGTATTGAAATCAATAAATCACATGAAACCTAAGTTTAAACAAATTCCAGATCTGGATCTACATTTAGAAAATCGTTGGTGAGTTTTTATTAAACTGAAAATGTAGATCTTGCTGCTCGTAATATAAAGTATCTATCTTTATGGACAAAATATGTTTTAGGCTCAAGAAAACAAAATAAAACTCAAAGAAAATTATACAAACAGTGGGTGAGAGCTGGGCGAGATGTTACTCGCCTCTGGTATGCTAGAACAACTCCTGAATCGGAGAGAGGATGATTTCCTTCGCTGCACTTCGTTGAAACTTGCTGAAATTCTCTGAAAATCCCCCAAAATTCACCAAAAACGAATTAGGGTTTTAGGGGAGAGAGGGGCTAGGATTTTCTCTGATATCTGATAGGTTTTGGGGTTGGTTTCGGGTAGGAGAGGTTATATACAAACGGTCAAACCCGAAACAAAACCAAACCAAATCCGCAAATAAAAGAAATCTGGAAATCTGCCCGTAAGTCGACTCATTGGTCGACTCATAAGTCGACTAAGCCGACATTTTCCAGATTCGTGCATGTTTTGTTAATCTGTCAAAACCAATACACAAAACTCTATAAGAATACCCTCAAACATATCTAATAACTTGTTATCAAGTATATTTATGACCTCAAGTTATTTACCGTAATAGAATTATTTATCCCCAATAATTCATATATCTGTATAACAAAAATACGGGGTTTTACACTCTTTGATTAAAATAATATTCAAGTTGCTTGATCAGAAATATTTTTCAAGGCCATATATATTATATATATAACATTTGTTAGTGTTTTATTATTATTATTATTAATTTTTAACTCTTTCTTCCTTGGTGATTTTTTCTACTTTAATGGGCTTTCTAAGTGACCATTTAACGAGTTTTGGGTCAATAGATCCCAACCCAATTGGGCTTAGGTCATTAAGTATGGAAATACTCTTTGGGCTTAATTACTCGGTCAGCTTAGACTTTATAATATAGAATCACCTTAAATTCAAGAGTTTTTTTATGCCTATTTTTCGCACTCTTCTTTTGTAATGTTAGTTTTTTTAAATATATATATGTATATATATTCTGAAAAATATGTAAATCAAGATACTTTGAAAAATTATTTTCAACTCTAAGCTAAGTATGCAAAAATTCTATTATTTTAAATAAAAGTCTAAGTTAAGGCTTAAGTAAAGTATACTACTTTGAAAATTATTTTTTAAGAAATTTTATTTAGAGTTATCATAAAAGGCGAACTTAAGTAAATAACAAACTAGGGATTAAAAAATTTAAAATTTATCAAATAACTCAATTATTACTTAACTCTATCAATTTGGCAAGTGACAATTTTTTTTTTGAAAAAGAAGAGAAAAAATATCAAAAATGCAACTAAAAGATAAAATAAAGAAGAAAAAACTAATTCCCACCCCCACACCTAAATTTTATATTGTCCTCAATGCAAACTTTATAATACACAAAGTAAAGCAGATAAGAAGTGAAACACTTACATTTGGTTGGCTAATAAAAATCTGTAATTACCTTTGGTCTGAGGAGGATGAAATCAAATTTTTTTTTGAATTTCTTTTCTTTTCTTTTCTCTCTTTTTTCTCTCTCTCTTTTTTTAACAACTGAACAAGAAACTCTCAAACAAGAGAAGAATAAATTCTTTTTATTATTCTGAAATAAACAAAACAAACAATGTAGAATGAAGTGTTAAACATGAAGAGCTTGTATTCTACATTGAATCCTACCTTATTATTAAAAATTTTTCCTTAGATTTTAAATAAAATTAGAATAATATAATCAATAATGTGCTGAAATTCTAAGCACTCCGGAGTGTTCAATGATTCTTGTAACAATGTAAGGTAGATATTATTGGTGTCATGCATTTTGAATTTCTTAATGAACTTAGACTCTTGATTTGTGAAGTTTTGTATTCTAGCAACCAATTCTTCTTTAACAACTTCCTCAACCTCAAGATTCAAGGTTGAGGTATGAAAATTTGGTTGTTGTTTATTTTCCAAAAATCTAAGTTCATCAAGAAAGAGTTCTTCACAATTTAATTCAAAACAACATATGTTTAACACAGTTTCATTATTCTCAAGGACCTTATCTGCTTTTTTTAAAAACTCCAACTCCTCACCAAAAATTTTCTCAAAATTCAAATCTGACTCTTCTTCTTTATCTTCTTCTGACCTTTCCTGAATGTAATTTATTTCTAGAGGCTGATTATTTGGTTGGTCCCCTGGATTGAAAATGTTAAGATAAGCAGTCAAATTTTCAAAGGACAACTTTATTTGATCAGTTCTACAATTGATGAGAGCATTAGAAGTCCTAAGATGACAGGTGTATGTCATTTGGGATTGGAAACAGGCTGTGTTTCCAAGACTACAAAATCTATTAAAAAATAAAATCTCCAACCTTAATCAGAACATCCTCTAACTCACCCATAGGGACCTTGACAGATCTATCAGCTAACTGCAAGGTGCAGCGGGTTGGGTTTAGTACTCCTAGACCCAATTGTTGGTAGACTAAATATAGAAGCAAATTGACACTGGCCCCTAAGTCTAAAAACGTCTTATCAATGTGAGTATTACCAATAACACTTGAAATGATAGGGGAACCTGGATCTTTACGTTTCAAAGGTATAGGATTTGAGAGCATATCACTGATATTGGCGGCCAAAAAGACTTTCTTTGGAACATTTATTCTCCTCTTCTTAGTGTACAATTCTTTTAAAAATTTAGCATAAGATGAAATTTATTCAATTACATCTAAGAGAGGAATGTTGACCTTAACCTGCTTGAATATTTCTAGGATCTTCTCCTCTTGAGGAGAGTGTTTTCTAGGCCCGAGTCTATCTGGAAAAGGAGCAACTGGTCTAAACCTATCAAAATCAGGCTCAGGTTCGGGTTCAGGCTCTTGGTCATCTGAGAGGGGTGATTGTTGAATAGATTCATCAGAAGGAGAAGGAGAAGGAATTTGTACTGGTTCAAGAGTTTGACTTGTAGGAGTTCTCACTTGATTATCGACCTGTCTACCTGACCGAAGTGAATGGATTGCATTCACTTGAGCTTCATAGGATGAACTGCATCCTGTGTCCTTAGGGTTGACCACGGGTTGACTCGGAAATTTTCCTCTCTTTCTTTCACTCACGGCACTAGCTAGTTGACCAAGTTGGGATTCTAATCTAGCTATGGCTTGAGTGTTAGAATTAAGTATTTGTCTGGTTGATTGTGTGAAGGAATTCAGAGTGCTGGATGTTTGAGTCAACATATTCGTGGTTTGAGTGGAGGCCTTAATTATGGTTTCCAACCCCTTTTCCAAGACATTGAGACATTTATCCTGATCTGGATTGTGAGGAGTGTGAGTTACAGCTTGATGAGGAGGAGACTGATTTTGATATTGCAGATTGGGTTGTTAAAATTATGGATGAGAATTGAAAAGAACCGTGTTCCCCCTAGGAAAATGTTGGTTTGATGTATGATTGAAATTTTGATTCCCTTGGAGACTTCCTTGATTCCATGCCAAATTAGGATGATTTCTCCAACCTGGATTATAGGTTGGAGAAAATGGATCATTCATTGGACGTTAGAATGCAGCGTTTATTTGTTCTAATGAATTGGTATTTCCTAGGAGAGGGCATTCCTCTGAAACGTGGGTAGGAGACTGACAGTTATGACAACCTGGGGCAAAAACTTGATTAATTTGAGCTGAAGCTTGTTCCTTAATTTCTAAGGCTTCTAACCTTTGCAGAATTTTCACCATCTTTGCTTCGGAGGTAATGTTCGACTCTAAGGAAAGGCCACTAGACTTAGGTTGGAAAACTGACAAAACCCTGTCATCAAAATGTTCCCACTGCATGGTTTTCTCAGATAGACTCTCTAAAAACTCCCAAGCTTCATCATCATTTTTCTTTATGAAATTCCCTTGGCACATCGATTCTAAGGAAGTCTTTGAAGAATAATCCAATCATTCATAGATGATTTGGTATAATCGCTATTTTTCTAGACCGTGATGAGGATATTGGATGAGAAGATCTTTAAACCTATCAAAATACTTCCAGAATGGCTCCCCTAGGACAATTTTAAAATTTTGAATGCTATTTCTAAGCTTAACCATTTTATGAATTGGGAAAAATTTCTTGAGAAAAACGGTGATAAATTCCTCCCAAGTTGTGATGGAATTTATGGGTAAGCTGTATAGCCATTTTTTGCTTGGTCTTTGAGGGCAAAAGGAATAAATTTGAGTTTGACTGCATCTTTAGTTAATTCTCTCATTTTAATCATCATACATACTTCCTGAAATTCTAAGATAAAAATATATGCATCTTCAGTTTTATTCCCTAGAAATTTTGGAAGCATGTTGATATAGTACGGTCGAAGCTCATAGTTAGTTCCATTTACCTCGGGGAGCCTAATGCAAGAGGGAATTGCATTCCTAGTGGGATAGCACATATCTTGAAGAACGGGTGGATTAGGATACGCTATTTCTATGATTGGTTCAAAGCGAATTAATCAATGTGTATTATCCCTAATCCATGTTTGCATACACCACAACAAATTCTTTTTATAATTTTTTAAGGGAAAAATTAGTTTTTTTAGATTATGAGAAAAAAAGGAAAATCCTAACTAAAACAAATAAAAAGCAATCACTTTTCAATCACACTGACTCTAGGGTTAAGCCTAACTCAACTAGACCAGCTCCTAACCAAAAACTCATAAAGTGAAAAGATTAAAGTTTTACCCGGGTAGTTAGCTAGGTAAGGATAGTACTAGAGGGTGATCAGAGATTAATTAAGTATCCGTTCCTTGCAGAGAGCTTTACGCAACCCCTAAACTTTGCCTTAGACACCAACTAATTCAAGAAAACTTAAACCGGTTCACTTAAGGATTTCTTGTTCATTAATGAGTTCAAATCCTTAGGGGCCAACGTCTAATGAGTTTTAAAAAGGCTTAGGTTTGTGTAGTGAGGAATTAATAATTTTTGGGCTAAGGAAAGGGTGGTGAAATCCCTCACCTTATCTTGATTAGGGGTTTTTCCCTTAAAAATATTTTCAAGTATGTGCCAAATAAAGATGCTCAAATCACTTTGGTGAATTCCTACTAACTATATGCAATGCAACCCTATGAATTAAAAGCAACTAAAAAGGATGGTAAAAAAAATCTTTTTTTATAATTAGGCTTAACAATCAAACAATTGTGAGAATGAGGAATATTGTTTGAATTTATTATCTTGTTAGTAAATGTCCAAGTGGAGGGTGGATTTTATTATGGTCGACAAAAATAAAATCTTTTTTAAGTCCTAATTGTCTCTAATTGTGAAGAAGTAATTAACGGGTGGAATTAAAAATTCTAGAAAGAAGAGTTACCTCAAACAAATTCTAAATATGAATCAAACCTCAAGTAATTCTTCAAATCCTCGATCTTCAATCCTTAATCTTCAACTCCAAGTGGTTTCTTCACAAGAAAACACACAAGTTAAAGAACCAAAATAAATAAAATCCTACTTAAGCATCATCCCCGGCAACGATGCCAAAAACTTGATGCGACATAAACATATACAAAAAATTGTAAGTGCACAATTAATCAAGTTATAGTATAAAAGTTATTGATCCCACGAGGAAAATGTTTTGTAGGAGAAAATTAAAATTGGTTCTTATGTTGTGTGCATGACAAATAGGAGTGATGAGTGAATGTGATTGTGGAGAGATAGTGAATGTGATAGTGTGTAAATAGGTACAAAATGTAAGTGATAGTGGGTGTGACAAAGTATGAATGATTTTCACAAGGAGAGAAAGAAAGATGAATAAAATTAAGAAACAAAAAGAAAAATCAAGAATAAAAAGAAAATTCAAGAAAATAAAGATGGATAATTCAATTAAAGATATGAGAAATCTAGAATTGAATTCACTTCTTAGAAAATGTAATTCCCTAGAGGGTTCTAGCCTCAAGGCGAATCAAAAAAAATAAAAATGAACAAAAAAAACTAATCCCAAGAGGGTTCTAGCCTCAATGTGAATAATGCAAGAAAATAAAATCTAACCATAAAATAAATTACAAAAACTAAACTATAAAATAAATTATAAGAATTAAATGCGAGAAAATAAATCTACTCTATAAGCATGAAATAAATCTACTCTATAAGCATAAAATAAATCTAATGCAAGAGGGTTCTAGCCTCTTGGCTATTTAAGCAAGAAAAGAAAATCTAACTACAAACATAAAAATAAATCTAAGCTAATAAGCAATAAAAAGAAATAAAAGAGAAAATAAAAATAAACCTTTAAATTGATCTCCATCTCCATCTTCATCATCCAACAAAGAGAAGAAAAGAAAAATTTAAAGTGGTGAAAAAATTCTTTTATTAATTATAACAAAAAGTTATAAATTTAGAAGGTCTTCTCAATTAAGAGTAACTATCCTCTTCAAATGGAGATACAAAAATTTTTACACCCCTAACCCCTCACTCTATATCCCTATTTATAGTAAACATCAATGAATGAGAGTCCTTAGATTGAATCTTATCCAAAACCATCAAAAATCAGCCATTAATCTGTAACTGATTCGTCAGTATCGATGCCAGCATCGATGCTGGCATCGATACCAGCATCAACATCCTATCAAATTTTTGCCTTCACTGATGGCTTCGTCTCATCGAGATAGGCTATTTTCATATATTATATGTTAAATTCCGCCTTCCGGATTGAGAGATATCGTCGTTTCTTTGCGGCCAACTATCTTGAATAATTTTTTTTTCATATTTGATTTTTTTATTTTCTCCGGCTTCTACAGGCTACTCGGCTTGATCCTGGGCTTGGGCTTTTTGGCTCTTGCTTGTGTTCTTCATTTAATTCATGGGTTTTTGTTGAGAGAAGAAATCTTGGGGTTTATTCTTCATTAACCTGTAATTAAAGATAAAAACAATTATTAGTGGTATATTTATTCATTAAAAATAGATAATGAGGGTATAAAATTATAATAAAATGTGATTATCAATCCTACTTTAATCGGATTAGATAGTTTATTTTTTCACCCAAACTCTTCCACAAAGCCAAAAGAGAACAGTAATGCTATAACTATATATATCCAAAGGACTACATATATCTTAAAAATGAACGAAGAAAACCACACAAACAAAAACCATATTAATTACCCCACACACTCACTGTTTTCAAATCCACCATTCTCCATTTCCATCTAAAATATATCAATATACCCAAATTAAGATATTGGAGTTTCCCCCTCACCAACTACATCATTGATCAATCCTCTTTTTTCTTTGTACTTAAATTATATAACATTCATTGCGATGATAACTCACCTGGGTCATGTGCCTGCCCTGAACGTCCAATAAAAAATTAATGTACTAGACATTGTAGTTAGTTAATAATGAGATCATGTCATTATAAACAAATTAAGTAAAGATTAATAATCCTTAAGAATGTACTGCGTTCTCTTAGCTTTCACTGCAAACTTGTTAGTTGTTTATTCCTGACCCCAAGATATTTTCAAAATTAATCTTGAGGATTGCTTGTATTAAAAAAGTTCTATTAGAGGGTCATACAGTCTGTTTAATAGTTTAAGATTGTCAACACATTTTATCTCTGATGAATATCAATTATGAGTAAGAATATAATTTGATTGATCCAAGTATATCCTAATATATTTTTGGACTCTTGTCTTGTCTTTTGCTCTCTATTATATACCAACCTGATATCACAATTAATATAGACAATGAATACACTACTATAGAATTATCCAAGAAAAAGATAAAGGTAAAGAATGATTGATCTTGACTCAATTAAATATGAAAAAAGAAGGAACAAAGAATAATATTTTTAAATATTTTATAGTAGAACTTAATCTTTTGAGTAAAATTAGGAATCTTTAGAAGAGATTTTGATGCAAAATTTTTAATATGCTTATGTGAATGATTTTGTCATATAAAATTACACTAGAGTCACAAGTAATATTTAGTATTTATTTTTTATTTTAAGTCTATCAATAATTAAGATGTATTGTAGTCTTGTGAAAAGTATGTACTCTGTGTTGAGCTTATACTCTTAATATTAAGTATTTGGTTATATTTTATTAACACATCAACAATACATTATTGATTTTTTTCAAACTTAACACTACATTTAATGACTAAGATAAACAAATTAGAGATCGATGATTTGATCCGATAAACAAATATGTTACATGAAGATTGGTATATACAAATTAAAAATAATAATGTTGTGTATGCAAGCATATAAAAGTATATCGGTTTTTCTATAGAGTGCCCTTGGGCACTCTATAAGAGAGGAGAGAGATAGAGAGAAATGAATGAGGAGAAGATCCCAATGCAAATCAGGGGACCCCCCTCCTCATTCATTTCTCTCTATCTCTCTC